>JASUDE010000149.1:0-22599 GCA_034509685.1 Colletotrichum cereale
AAAAGTACCGTAATATAAGCTATACCCAAAATAGTAGGGGGGTATACGTTAGATACCTTACAGGGGTATTTAATTTCGGCCGGATACCACGTACGTGGAGGGGCAGTGTAAGGTAAGCGAATGGTTAGTGGCTGGACAACCGATGGAAGTTCCAGCATCTGGGCTTTGTGGAAGAAGCAAACCTTCGGATCGGATGGATTGGATTGGAACGAAATTAGCGTAGGTTGCCTTGCGTCGCGTTGCTTTTCTGCGCCCACAGGGCTAATTAGGTCGTCGTCAGTGACTCAGAGCAAAAGTGCTTTGTGGGGGTCTTCGTCTTGCTCAAGACACTAGCTGCCATGGCTGTAGGACAGGCTGTCAATGATTGCCGAAGCTTGGAACTGGCATGGTGCCTGGACTTGGGTTGTTGTGTTGACCAAGCGCCCGCAGCAACTGTGCCTCTCAGAGCCGAAATACCTTGGCGGGGGAGAGAGAGAGAGAGAGAGAGAGAGAGAGAGCATCGCGGACAAGGCACAGGTTGTGGGGAGTACGATTTTACAGTGTAGTGCCTGATTGGGCCTCTTTGTTCTGCATCGCACGAAAGCGAGGTTGTACAAAAGCAAAGACAGAGTCTGACGTTCGGCCCTACGAGAGCGCCATGTCGCACTCGGTGCTCTGCAGGCCACGGATTTAATGTGGAGTCTGCTGTCAGAGTCGCTTTGGTGCTCGACGTCGCCGGTCGAGCTTATGGCTGGCTGCACGGTAGTGTAGTGGGTGTACGTGTGACCGTACCGGTACAGTTCCATCCAGCGGGAGGCTTGGTTCGGCGCGGGCGAGGTGATCGACAGCCGTCTTTGCCCTTTCGGAGACGGGGAGCTCGGTTCTGGACCAAGGAACGGGCTGCGACCCGAGGTCAAGAAACGGACGAACTCCTGTTCGGTAGCAGCTTGAACGGGATGGCTGAGGGAACCATGGTGTATGTAGTTGCGGTAGCATTTTGCAGAGTTGATCAAGGCATGGTGTCCAATTCTTGGGTGTGTGTGCTAGATTGTTGAAGACGGGCAACGAGAGGCCGGCCCACTTGCCGAAAGCAGGTTGGTTACGCAGGGGACTGCAATGGAAGCCCATAGTCCGAGATACGGGAAACCCGCACATGCCCGGGTCCGTAAGGCAGAAGAGGGAGCGGAATATACATAGAATAAACAAAGAAAGAGATGGGTGCGTGATGCATGCAGGGTAGGGGCTGACAATACAAGCTGGCGAAAACAACAGAAGTCGTGGGAAGAAACAAACAACAACATGCATGGCATGGCAGCAGTGGTCCTCCAGAGCCCCCGCCCCTCACAGGTTGCGCATTGTATCGAGTGAAATAGGACACCCCGGTGGTGTCGGACATTGTGGATGGGGGATTGCGGCTGACTATGCGTCAAGACGGCCGCATGCTCGAAAGGCAATGGAAATAAAACATTTCGGTATGGGCACATTGTGTTCCGGGAGGCGCGTGTCAAAATGCACTTGCTTTTTTCCCCAGCCCGTCGTTGGGGAAGTGAAATGGGAAATGGGAAATGGTCGAGAAGGAACGTGTGGTCCGAGGTGCAGTGCGTCTGTCTGTCACTTGCTTGTCGTTGGATTGGACGAGACAATCGGATGCCAATGCAGGTACCTACCTACCTAGGTACCTAGGTACCTGCCTACCTACCTTACTTCGTAGGTAGGTAGGTATGGAACGGAGCATCGTCTGCCACCTTCCCCCTCGTATTTGCAGACATCGGATGGGACTTTGATGGGATTTCGACGGGAGATGAAGAAACCCGATACAAGACCTCTGAACCGCAACACAACGCCCAATAGGGCGCGCGAGGCATTGATGACGGGCGGGTGTAATTTCAATTTGGGCTTGCCCATCCGAGCGTTTGGCTTGCGATGGTGTATCGCTGATGACGACGGGACGCTGTTCCTTGCATCCGTGTTTATTTTTCCTTTTCCCCTGTCGTGCCCGTCTCCCTCTTTCTCATCCCCCACCCCATCCCCGCTTCTCTCGGCGTATTTTTGTCTTGTTTTGTTGATTCGAATGGATAAGTGTTCTGTTTTTATCACTTTGAAAGCCGTGTAGTTCTGTTTCGGCTCCGTGCCCGAAGGACCTGTTGACGAGCAACTACCATGGTCGAGTGGTCCAAGGCAGTCGTTGAGTTGACTTTGGTCCACTTTGTTAGAGGGGCAGAATGCGTAGGCAGGTTGGCAGGTAAGTTTTCAGGGAGGGTCGGGTCCCGCCTGCACCTATCTGCACCAGCCAGGAGAAGGCTTGACTCGCGCGTGTGTGTGTATGTGAGTGCGCGTGGGAGGGAGAGAGAGAGGCTTCCAACGACGGCCGAAAGCGCTGCAGAGTAGAACGTGCGGCCATATCCGCGCCTCTAGCGTAAGCATATCTGCACGGTGTTGTAAATCATGTACGATATAGAGGATGGCGCATGCTGGCACTTGGTCGAGATTGTTAAGTTCGCAAGCTTGTGGTGAAGACGAAGTGTCGATGTCGATGGATGCGAGACGAGAACACCGAGGTGCCACGATTTTCATTCAACTCGTACAATCCTTGTACTCTGTACGTAGGTAGGTAGTGTACAGAGAATACTGACTGCATCGTAGCCATACCCTAACAAGTCCGTCACCTGCCTGACCTCGTATGGAATCCCTGCGTCGTATCGAGAACTTTGGAGCTGGAATTGGTTGTGATTACTAGGTCTTGAAGCCAATGCATATATACCGCACCTACTCACCTACCTACGTACATAGTGTAGTTATCCCTAATTAGTAACTTCCTTTTGTGCGGACTGGATTGGACCACTATGCGTAATAAAGAATTGATTGTTTATTGCTTCGAGGCCTACATCGTAGTGTCCAGGTAGGTAAGTGGTAGGTAGGTACGTAGTAATGCCCTCTCGGCCGGGGTCCACTTGCACCTCGTCGGTCTCATCTCGCTGGGAGCTTCCGGCAACAGGGCCACCCCCGTCTTGTCTCGATTCCCTCGGTTCCTTCTCTTCTTTCGCCTCCCCCAGAAGTTACACTACATTACCTACATACTGGTACTACAGTACTACGTACCTGTATGTACGGATAGCACGTACAGTAGTAGTAGAACTTGTCAAGGGCAGCTGGCCCAGGCCTCATCCCATTTGATCCTTCTCGACGATACCCCACGAAGCCAAAAATACCTTGCGCCACGAAAGCTCGTCCTCGAGGAACCGCCATGAATACGTATCTCGGTACCAGGGGCGAGCTTGGAGAAAGTGGGCATGGACAACACAGAACACAGATTCCAACAAGCACATGGAGGAGGTACTATTACTTCCGCTCATGCCTGCCTTCAAGTACCGCATTATCATCCACTTTGCAGCTTGTCGGTGTCTCCAGTGAACAAGTGCAACAGGAAGAAAAAAAATACACTGGTCCCATCGTCCACTATTTCTTGCTTCTTGGGAAGGTCCAGGTCCATCTAATATCCGCACTTGCTGTGTACCTAGTACGTACATACATACCTACATATATAGGAGTAAGTAGGTAGCAAAACATGGTGGATGCTCCAGTGACCGGGGATGAGCAGCCAGTGACAGCAGATGGAGGCGGCCAGCGACTCCTCCTAGTAGGTAGTAGAGGCATCCGCCCCCAGCAACTGCGCACACATTCCAACGTCCCACGTCCCACGTAACTGCGCAGCACTAGCACACTTTGCCCGCTGTAGGCTTTGGGCCTCGACGAGTCTTTCTCTCCACCCCGGGGGGGCTGGCCTGTCTTGGGTCCTCGAGAAGAAGCATGGAAGGCGGCGAGGATTGGTGCCTCTGGTATACTTTGTACATTACACTATCCGTACACACTCTACCCTAATGCCTGTGGTACTTTAACGCCGTTTCCACTCCTGCTCCCACTCTCCTGTTTCTTCCCACCATATCCCCCTCATCCTCCTCCTCCCCCCTTATGTTTCTCGCGTTCTTCCAGCGTTCCTGTCGATGATGCCCTGCCCTGCCCCTGCCTGCCCTCTATCGCCAATTCTATCCTACGACCAGAAGTTCCATGAATGAATACACTACATAGTATGTAGATAGGTAGATTTGTGGCCTTGTCATTAGGGATACCGTCGGCCCTCGTCCCTCCTGGTTTACGATACCCTACAACACCCTGCGACACCCCTCACAATCCTCCCTCACCCCTCGTCGTCGCTGCCCTACCAGACCACCTGACCGGCGACAACCCTGTTGCCTCGTCCCGGGCTATCCATCCCGTCCCGGATTGTCAGTGCCATCGCTGATGAGCGAGCGAGGGTGTTGGTAGCGGTGGCGCCGTCGCCTACCTCTGTGTTGTTTATGCCTTGCCTCCTGCTCGTTGTCGTGATTGTTTTTGTCCCGTAATTATGTACTTGTTGCTCTGCTCTGCGCTGCGCACCCTGCTTTGCCCTCTCACACTGTAGACGTCCACAACTCAGCGGCGGCGGCGGCAGCTCTCCAGATGTAGACGTTCGCTCCGGTACATCGCTTCACTCATTGTTCAAACTGGACGGTCCCTGGTATTGCGGTGCCTCTTTCGCTCACATACCCTACCTCCCCTAACCATTTTCGGGTAGATGTGCTGCCAGCTTTGGTCCAGGCGAGCTTTTATTAATCAAACGAAGAAAAATCCCATCTGAATTCATCACCACTGACGACAACCCCCCCTTGTCTGCTCTCTCTACCTACACACCACCTTGTCTATTACCTACCCTCTTTCGCCTTGCTTGGCCAACTCCTTACCACGCTCACCTTTACCGACCTAGGTAGCTTACCTTCGCAACACTTACGCACACGCACATCACGCTAACGCCCGGCCTGGACCTGGACTTAGACCTAGACCTGGACCTGGACCTGGACCTGGACCTGGACATTGGGTCCCTCTGCAACTTGCACTGGCACCTGCACTTGCTCCTGCGTCTCTCCCCCTCCTTCATCCCACACTACATCGGCCTCTAGCTTTTACCTTTGCTTCGACTTACTTCATTTCACTTACCTTCCTGCCCGCTTACCTCGTCTGGAGTGCACATACATCGCTTCCACCCTTTCTACCTTGCCTCGACCTAGACACGGACATTACTCCCCCCTCTCTCCCCTAGGGGAAAAACCACTTCTTTCTTCTTCGTCCTCCCCGCCCGGCGACGTTCGATTACGAGATCCGACCTGTCGTCGCGTTCGTTGTTCGGAAACGTCACTCGCTTTCATTGTCTGTCGTTCAAATCCCACTAACGCACAGCTCGTGTCTCACCGACTGCCACTCTCCCCTCTTCCAGCTCCGCATCATCGTCGCCTGCCGCTCGCTGTCTTTGGCCAAGGCTGCTTGGAAACCACTTGGGTTGTCATCTCACCTACACCGGCGCTCTTTTCCGTCCTTCGCTCCCGCCGCTGCCCATACCCATCTTTACCAGAGCATCCTCATGACACCGACAGCAACACTACCTCAATAGATTTTCAGGAGAAGAAGAAGGTGGAAATCCTAGACAGTTGACGGACGGTCAACAGAGCACCTTGTTCGACAAAGGAACATTTGCGCGCCAAACAAAAAAAAGAGAGACCCCACGTCCAATCACCGCCTGCACGTCGCATCCTCTCCTAGCGCATGCTCACACCCAATACCTCTCCAGCAACCCAACCCATTGCAAAACACCAAGCGACCAAGCATCCGACCGACCGATTGACCCAAGAACGATCACTGGCGACACCGGGCCTAACTTCGACGTCGCTTTTCTCGCTGCCGCCCGATCATCGTCGCTCTACGTCGCTTGACACACTTCGTCGTCCGACCTCGTTTTCTCCGACCACCATCAGGAGCGCTGGCTACAACACGATAAATTAAGCTCCGACCACCTGCGCCCCGTCATTGCGATGACGTCCGCAGCTCCTCCCCCCAACCAGGCTTTGCAGCCCACGAACACCTCGACCGCGCCCGCCGGGCCTTCGACTCCAAACAAGAGAGACTTGAAATCGTGGTGGAAAGGCTTCAAGCTCCCCTCGAAGCATCAGGATCAACACGGTAGCGCCCCTTCTACTTTCGCATCGCAGCCTTGGCCCTCAAAACAACCCCTCTTCGATGAAGATGTCGACGAGGCAATCGATACATCGACCATGCCTTTGAGCCACGTCCTCTCATTGCAAGACGCCCATGTCGTAGAGCCCGACGACCCTCTCCAACCCAAAGTCTGCGCTTCAAGTGATGCGACAGCGTCCACCTCCATCCGTCTGGCTTGTGTGCTTAACAGGCCGTCCCTGTCCATCACTACGCCTGTGCGCCAGTGCGCCATGCGGATCCGCGCAGCTGTGACATCTGCCTCTATTTCGGGTGCTAAACAACTCGCAGCAGACAACCGACCACACGGCATTTTCGGTGTTCCTCTCCGCCAGAGCATTACGTATGCCAACGTCGCCATCTCCCTCGTCGACGAGAATGGGAAAAGTTACATTTATGGCTACGTACCGATTGTCGTTGCCAAGTGCGGCGTGTTTCTGAAGGAAAAGGGTAAGTGCACGCAACCCCGGCGCAGTTCTTCGCCTGCTCATCCTCCATCTTAGCTACAACAGTGGAGGGTATCTTCCGCCTGAGCGGCTCCGAGAAGCGCATCAAGGAGCTGAAGCAGATCTTCGACTCCCCCGACCGCTACGGAAAGGGCCTCGTGTGGGACAACTACACCGTCCACGATGCGGCCAACGTCCTCCGCCGATACCTGAACGACCTCCCTGAACCGGTTGTGCCGTTAGACCTGTACGAGAAATTCCGAGAACCATTGCGAGGCGCCACCAGGCAAGCGGTGGGCGATGCCGAAGGACCCCAGTTCGTGGACAACTTTGACGAGCAAGCTGCCATTGTCAAGTACCAGAAGCTCATCACCGAGCTTCCGCCGCTGAACCGACAGCTACTCCTCTACATCCTGGACCTCTTGGCCGTTTTCGCCGCCAAGTCGGAAGAGAACCGAATGAACTCCCAGAACCTTGCAGCCATCTTCCAGCCCGGTATGCTCTCGCATCCACAACATGCCATGGCGCCAGAGGAGTACCGTTTGAACCAATGCGTCCTTATTTTCCTTATCGAAAACCAGGACCACTTCTTGATTGGCATGCAGGGTACGGCTACAGACGAGAAGACGAAGCAGCTGATCGAAAAGGGCACACCCCCTGCTGCAAGTGGGCCAGTGACTCCTAACCCCAGCAGGAAGTCAGGGCTGGGCCGTTCTGCGTCCAATGCAAGTGCCGGTGCCGAGAGCGTGAGAAGAGAAGGGATGGTCAGGAGAAATCGGTCGACTTCTTCACGACACTCTCACCAGGAGGGATCTACGACCCCCAACAGCCCGGCTCTCGCCCCGACGCCGAACAGTGGACTCGGCAGAAGCAACACGGTACCTTCCAAGAAGTCTCCCGCTCTCCAGACGGGAAGATTTAGACCCGATGCTTCTCCTATCCCCGGCTCGTCCTCTCGAGAGCCCATGATTCCGGCGACGACGGAGGAGCTCGTCGAGGCATTCGATCACTCTCCCGCTGCTTCGACCATTTCGCCTGCCCCGGCTGCGATTGGGACATCTAGTATGGCTCCTTCCGCTACCGGTACGGCAGGCCGAAGCCTGGAGAGGCTGCTCGACCCGACCGAGACAACGACACCCATCAAGGAGAGAAACCTCCCGAGCATTTTCCAACGATCTCCCACGGGCGAGGGAGAGAAGAGACAACCAAACAAGTTGAAGAAGAAGCGGATCCCTGGAAGTCTAAACCCGAGCGCGCAAAGCTCGGTTGCATCTTTGTCCGGTACGCACTCAGCCGCTGTGTCCCCAAACGTTGAAGCCCCCAATCCCATGGACCTGGCTGGCGGGCCGATCCCCGAGCATGAATCCCTTGCAGTCGGTCAGCAATCCAATGCGGTCGATACACCATCAGAGCCCACTCCACGTGCATCACAGGTCCCTTCAAGCAGCACCTTGCACCCTGAGCAGACGCTCAAGGGCAAGAAGTCACCTCCAACATCCCTTCACTCATCATTCAATGAAGGTTCTGACTTTGATCAGAATGAAGAGTCTATCATGACGACATCGGCGGACGCAAGTGAACCGGAGAAGGACAAGAAGAGAAGATGGAGGCTGTCCCGGCAACGGGGCCATGAGCACCAGCCGTCGGTTACATCGCCCCGTCTAGCCTTTGGGTCCAACGACAACGCCGATGTAAGCGTGACCTCGATTGGAAGTGGCGGATACAGGCCACGTAAGAGCTTCACTGGTGAAAGCTCCGAGGTTGGATTTCATGCCGCCGAGGCACAGAGCAGTCATGAGTCCCGCGACAAAGACGGCAGAGACGAATCAAAGGGCCCCATCGGTTGGATTAGGAACAAATATCGAGAGGCCAAGGGAAGCGCAGAGCAAAGGAGGAATAAGTCGCCTCCCGCAGACCGGCAGTCCTCTCTCGGTGGTTCCAGCATCATGTCAGGTAGGGGCAAGAGCTTGGACCTTCGGAGAGAGCCCGAAGAGAAGGCGACAAACGACCACCCGGCGCCTGTGCCACCGGTGCCATTTCAACAGGCACCGACTTTGGCACCGGCTCAGCCAGCACTCGCTCCGTCAGCATTGGTCCCAATGATACCGGCCCCATCAGCACCGGGCCAGCCAGCATCGGCCCAGCCAGTATCGGCCCAACAGAACGGACCTCAATCGGCATCATCTCCATCAGCAGCATCTGAACTGATAGCCGCATCTCAACCCGAACTAGCACCCCCGCAACAGCCTCAGGCCGAAGAAACACGGTAAACATGGCGGCCTTATCTCGAAGATTGAGCACCGGCGGTGTTTCTGATTGGGAGTTGTGGCTTTATTTTTTTCTTTAGGAAAACGACATGGATCCGTCGTTTGGACATGATGATGATGATGATGATGCGCTTTCTGGGTTTCAAATCATAAGAGGGGAGAGAGCCTCAACAGGAGGCTGTTCCCGTTCCAAGATCCACGCTGAGATATTTTCTATACAAAAGGAGGCATGTGTGTGCTTGTGCGAATCATAATGTACGGAGTTGTTCGATTCTCTGTCTGGCTTGGTGTAAGGCGATGCATTGCCCACGGGCTCACTCGCCATGAAGGGATTCTAGTCAAGTAGGAGTTGTCGAGGGCAGGCCAGTAGTACCCTCCTGACGATCCAAGGGATTTGGGTCATTCGTGTTGTATGGAGAAAGAAACGCATTTTCCCCACATCTTCGTGCACTACGAGTGGCCATCAGTCCTCGCCAGTATTTCGTCGTATATGCGTGATCTTGCCAATGCTTTGGTACATGCTGGGTCCACGGATCTCACTTGGAAAGCGTGCTCGTCCTGGATGGCGCAGGGAGGTGGCCATGACAACTTTGGAATTCTTCGGCTCCATGTGAATATTTAGTTAGGTTACATGTTACATATATTACATGATTTACACTGTTCCGGAGGAGGATCGGTGGGGTGCCCTTGGCCCGAATCAGGCGGTCCAGCCCATTCTCTTGCCAGGTTCCGCGTTTCTTTTCGGGTGTGCTGTTTGTACGCAGCTAGGATACGGTGGTGTGCAGCCCCGTGTCCCAGACGACGAGCTTCCCTCGCCGCCGGGGGTCCTCGTTAAAGAAGCCGTTCCAGCCCTGCCAGACGCGCTTCGGACGGACGCCGAGCCGCTGGCCGCGGTGCCCGTCGAAGAAGTCAAGGAGCCAGGGCTCGATGCCCTCGAAGCCGACAATATAACGGGGCATGTCCTCGGCGGCGGGCGGCGGCGGTGTGGGAGACGCGTCATCGTCCGCGCCGAGGCTGTCCGTCTGCGTTCCGCCCGTGGGCCACAGCTCTGTGGACAGGAATAGCTGAGGGTTGTCGTAGAAGCGATCCGCTTCGTCGCGGTAACTGTTGCGTTCCGGGGTGTTGGGGGCCGTGTGGATGGGCGGTTCGCAGGTTAGGGCGCGGGCGCGGAGGGTCGGATGGATGAGGTGGGAGCGCCAGGGTGTCGAGTGGCATGGGGTGAGGAAGAGGGCGAACAGTTCTTCCGATGAGGAGTTGGTCGCGGCGGAGACCGAGGAGATGGGGACGGACAAAGCGGAGGTGGCGGGGTGGAGACGCGAGTAGGAGTTGCGGAGGAAGGTAAGAACCGTCAGCGGGGCCGGTTGGTGGAGCAGGGTCAGGAAGAAGGACAGCAGGGCGTGGAGGGCCAGGGCGGAGGTCAGAAGGCGCTTGTGCCGGAGTCGCGGCTTCGGAAGCGGGGACTTGGAGGTCGGTGTCGGGGCAGGGGAGGTAAAGAAGCCCGTCAGGGGCGCGGCGGCCAGGACGTGGAGGATCGGGAGGAGCGGGTAGATGAAGCGGACTTCCTTGTGAGAGACCAGGGAGAGGGTCGCGATCACGACGTAGACTGTCCATGATAGGGTCTTGAGAGCCTGGGTGCGGATTTTGGAGGGTGTCGAGGGCGGGCGGTAGAGCGCGAAGAGGACGAAGGGGAGATAGGCGATGGACAGGAGAGGCAGGCCTTGCGAGAGGTAATAGTGCCAGTCGTTGCGGCCGTAGAAGACGGCGAGGGACTGGGACAGATTGAAGTAGAGAAACCTGTAGGGCGGGAAGGCCCACTCGCCGAAGTAGAGGCGGTCCGAGGCGAGGGAAACGGAGAGTACCAGGGCACCGCATAGGAGGGCCTCGCGGACGAGGATGAAGACGGTCTGCGCCGTGATAACGGAGGACTGGGTGAGGAGAGGTCGGACCAACGTCGCGGTTGCTACCGTTACCCAGATGAGGACGTTGGTTGGACGAAGGAGGACTGCGACTGCGGCAAGGGTAAGGGAGAAGCGGAGACTGTGAGATTGAGTGAGTGAGTGAGAGTCCCTAGGCGACTGGTCTGATGTGGGAGACGCACCTCAATAGGGTTCCTGGCGTGTGCATAATGGATTTCGCAGGCCTGGGGTTCTCCTTCTCGGCCTTGGCATCACCGAGGAGTTCCCACGGCCAGTAGTTGAGGGCCATGATGGTAAGCGTAGTCTCCAGCGAGTTGGAGAAGGTTCTTGTTGAGCAGTACCATTGAAACGGGCTGAACATGCTCATGAACAGCTGATAGAGGGTGTCAGCAAACGGTTTTCTCTCATGCACCCATGCACACGTAGTCAACCGGGCCAAGAAAAAGAAAGGGGGGGGCGGGATTTGACTTACAGCAAACCATGAGACGGAGCTATCGGCGCCGTAGATCTTGACGGCCAACTGCCAGGTGTACCAATCACCGGCGGCGGCGAAGACGGCCTGGGCGGCCTTCGGGGCGGCGAGCAGAAGCCATGGCCTAGCGAAGGGGAGCGGGCGGGCGACTAGGTCGGCGAGGTAGTAGACGGCGGCGAAGAGGGCGGGATGCAGAGAGGAGCGGAGCTGGTTCCTCCATTCCTGTGCAAGTCAGCAACAAGCTGTGACACGATAACGAAAACAGATGAAATGATCGACGTCCCCGGTTGCAAAAGATAGTTAAGTCCAATAACTCACCCAAGTAATCCATGCACCGCTGCCCTCGCCAAAGGCCATGCGCCATGCGGGCTCAAGGGCCTGGAAGTACTCGTCGGGCTGGAAAAAGGTGAGGACCCACCAGGCGTTGAGGAGACGGATGACGAGGAGGGACCGGAAGACGGCGGGCTTGTTGCGCTCGTTACGAACTGCCATTAGGAGTTCGGGGCGGGCAGGCGGAGAGCCGACGGAAGCCATTGTGGAGAAAGCGTGGACACCCCTTCTCCTTGGTGGCCGGCGGCGGTAGCGGCGAAGGGGGGCAGCGCAGAAGGAGGGGGGGGCGGTAGACGGACGTCACGGAGGAGGGAAGCTATTGCGTAACCATCGGTCGGAGAGCCGGCATGCGCTGATGTCGAGTTCCTTTCTCGTTGGAGGGAAACGGTGTTGGCGAGTCAGAGGACGTTACGTGGAAGTGGTTGGTGTGTGCGTGTTGCGTGTTGTGTGCGTGTGTGTATGTGTCTCGATTCTTAATGGTGTTGTGCCTCCTGAACCAGCTTAGGCCCCTCTTTTTTCCCTCTCTTTTTCCTCCCCTAGCCCTTCTCTTCCCTTCTCTTCCCGTCTCTTGCTTTCCCAAGTCGTTTCTGTGACGGCAGCCGAGACCGGAAAGGCAGTTGGCTGAAAAAGGATAATGGAATAAGATAGGCACGTCGTGATGCCGGCCTCGCCCCCCTTTCTCATCGCTAATGGAATGTCGAGACGGGATGCAGAGCGCTAAAGTTTCATTGACAGGCCGTTGCCGTCTGGCAATTGGTCACTAAAACACCGGAGAGTCGTCGCCGAAAGCCTGATGATGGGTAGACACTGGGACCATCTAGCATACAACCTTGATATTCAGGCACAAGTCCTGTTAGGATACCTGTATGGTCACGGTTTCCATTTGTCAGGGAACAGCAATGGCCCGCCCCCTCAATGGGTTGTCCCCAAGCCTCCATAATAATACCAAATTCCTATTGGCCCTGAGCAGCGAGGATGGAAATAGGGACGTCATCATTGGGCGAGACCAGGACCTTCCTCGTCCGTCTTGATCGTTTCTGTGTCAGATAGCCTCTTCGTGCTTGGTTCGTTCTTCTCCCATGCTCTGGGCTGTTCCTAGGCCAATGGTGCGGCGCTGAATTGATATTTCTTCAGTGTGTTGCAGCATATGGATATCCGAAATCAGAAGAATTGATAGCCCGGGTAGGCAGGTAGATAGATAGGCCAATGCAATCCGTTGCTACGGCAGATGCCGTTATCGGCGGTGCCCTCGCTGTCTCTCTTGTCTCTCTCTCTCTCTCTCTCTCTCTCCTTCCCCCTTTCTAACTGTCTTGTTCGTCTTGTCTGCCATGTGTCGTTCCGTTCCTTCGGAGCCCCCTGCTCCCATTGGCAAAAAGGTTGTTGTTGGCTGGGTTGAATATGCAATATGCCTCTTGGCCGTGTTGTTTCCTATCACCTTTCAACATTCCACACGGCCCCGCGTCTACCATGTACAGTATCCTCCTAACAACGCTTGATTGTTTGCATGATTTACCTAGTCCTCCCACAACTACACCGAGTGACTGCGCCTTATCTTCTTCAGTACGAGATTCTTACTCCAGTACCTACCGAGAAACTAGGTACCCGAGTGCGCTTTCCTTCGGCCGCATACCCCTCTCCGTCACCACCCATGTGACTAGAAATGGCACCGGGATGGTTTCCCTTACATGGTTCCCTCGGGCGTCATCCTGCCCACTCACCCACTTGAGCCGCTTATACCTGCGCTTAGGGGAACATACCTGCACTTAGAGGCATAGTGGCGCGCCTTCTGACTCCGACACCAAGAGTTTGGTCCCAGGTCATGGTCCGGGCTCGGGCTCGCCTTCAGGTTTTCCTCGTCACTCGAAGCCCACGGCCAGCCAGACGTTGTCCTTTTTGGCTCGCCTCCGGCTTTTGCTCGACCCTTGCTCACGTTTCCGTCGCCGCCTCCGCCTCCGCCCAGGTTTCTGCTTCCGTATCGCGCCTGAGGGGGACGTTCGCCGCCCGCCAGGGTATAATTACTTAGTGCCCCGCGATTTGCCCCTCGTTCCTGTCCTCTTCTCTTGATGATTCCTCTTACTACCTTCCCACAAACTTTACTCCAACGGCCACCTGTCCCGAAGTCGCAAACACTCCCTTTGACAACTCAGTTGTCATTACCTGATCTCATATACTCGTTTCCATACCCACATATCGTCAGTCAACAAAGACACAATGGCTCCCCACGCGAACGGCGGTGCCCCTCAGTCGAATGGCGGGGTCGACTCGAGATACCATGCCTCATCGACCGACGCCGCAATCAGGTCCGAGAACGAGCACGCCGCCCACAATTACCACCCGCTCCCTGTTGTTTTCGCCCGCGCAAGCGGTGTCCACGTCTGGGATCCCGAGGGCAAGCAGTACCTCGACTTCCTCTCCGCCTACAGCGCCGTCAACCAGGGCCATTGCCACCCCGAGCTGGTCAAGGCATTGACCGAGCAGGCTGGCAGACTGACCCTCAGTTCAAGAGCCTTCTACAATGACGTTTTCCCCAAGTGGGCCGAGAAGATCCAGCAGGTCTTCGGCTATGACATGGTCCTACCCATGAACACGGGCGCCGAGGCTGTCGAGACAGCTATCAAGATTGCGCGGAAGTGGGCGTACAAGGTCAAGGGTGTTGAGCAGGGCAAGGCTCTGGTCTTCTCGGTCAATGACAACTTCCACGGCCGTACGGTAAGTAGTCCCATGCCGGCTGCTAGCTATTGATTCCTCGAGCGCTGACGTCGACGTCCCCGGCAGATGACGGCGATTTCCCTGTCCGTTGACCCCGAGTCGAGAGACAACTACGGTCCCTATGTTCCCAACATCGGCGCCCTCAACCCTTCGACAGGTCAGCCTATTCGCTACAACAACGTTGGTGATATTGAGGCGGTTTTCGAGGCGCACGGCAAGGACACTGCTGCCATCATCATCGAGCCTATCCAGGGCGAGGCCGGCGTCGTGGTGCCTGACGATGACTACCTGAAGAGAGTGCAAGAGCTCTGCAAGAAGCATAACGTGCTCTTCATCTGCGACGAGATCCAGACAGGCATCGGTCGCACGGGACGGATGCTGTGTTCCCAGTGGGCCGGCATCAAGCCCGACATGGTGACGCTGGGCAAGGCCATCTCTGGTGGCCTATACCCCGTGAGCTGCGTGCTGTCAAGCAAGGAGATTATGCTTGTGGTCGAGCCTGGCACGCACGGTTCCACTTACGGCGGGAACCCACTCGGATGCGCCGTGTCGATTCGCGCGTTAGAGATCATGGAGGAGGAAGACCTCACGGCCAAGGCGGAGAAGTTGGGCAACATCTTCCGCGAGGGCATTAGGGCCTTCAACTCGCCCATCATCGAGCTGGTGCGTGGAAAGGGCCTCCTGAATGCCGTCGTCATCAACGAGTCTGCCGCTGCAGGCAGAACAGCCTGGGATCTTTGCCTGTTGTTGAAGGAGAAGGGTCTTTTGGTAAGTTGAACAATACCTCAACAGAGCATCTCAAGGGCAAGACTAACGCTATTGCTTTGAACAGGCCAAGCCCACGCACGGTAACATCATTCGCTTCGCACCCCCTCTAGTCATTTCTGAGACCGACCTCCGCAAGGCCATTAACATCATCGGCGAAGCTCTCAAGGAGCTACCGACCGTCGAGAAGGCGGCGCACCACTAAACGCTCGATGTGGGAAATAGAGTATGTGCGACAAAAGGGTGCGAGCCTTGTAGTGGGCACAACAACTATCCGGCGATTGTGGAGGATGTCAGTGTCTTCATGCTACAAAAGGAGGGTGGATGCGGGTGATCCGTCAGATCTGAATTTGGATCCTGACGAATAGTGAGATTGGTTTGACTGCATACTATTGCGTTTGGGTAGCCCTTTGAGCGTTAGGGAGCATCACACTTCCTGGGCACTCTGTTGTTTTCTCAGCCCTTCGAGCCGTGGAAAAGGAGGAGGATGTTTATTGGCCCGGGGGGCCTCATGATATGGTTGGGTCATAACACTTGTCCACCTTATCCAGGCAGCATTGGGATCATCTTCAGTATCCCACGGTTCGGAGCATAGGCCATGTGGCGGGTGTAAAGCGGAGGGTGGGGAATGATTGTTACCTCTTAGATGTGCTTATATATCTGTAGCGCTTCCACGGATCTCGATAGAGCGGGGGATCCGGATACACCACAGAAGTAGAAAGAGCAAGAGCAAGAACAACAAAAGAAAACGCATAAGGCCGATTTGCTACGAAACATGGAACGCCAGCCATGTCGCACCGCCGTATGTATGTAAGGGTTCGTGTAAGTGCCTGATGTATTGACAGCTGTTGAGGCTGTATGGATTTGGCGAGTTGCGTTGCATTGCATATGGTGTCGGCAGGTGGCCAGCCAGCCAGCCAGAGAGACAACCAGGCACATGCAGCGGCAAGGGGTGGACACGTCGAGCTGCAGCGAAGCTGTTCCCACCCCCTCTGTCCACGTCCCCCATGCATTTGGGGGGGGGGGGGGGGGGGGGGGGTTGATAAGGTACGCCTTTGCCTATCCCGGTCCAGGCCCCGATAGTTAAAGACCGTATGGGTTGCGGGAACAGGACGCAATAGGGAAGCCGGTGAGGAGGGGTGGCGACGCTTCTATACTATTGGGTTTAATTTATACTGGAATATGTTTCTTTGTTTCTCTCTTTGGCTCATGCTGTTTGAATGGGTGGACGTCTGGCTGACCTACAGTGTGCCTTGTCTATTGGCTTGTCATATCTCGCAGGCTAGGAATGATGAATGGAGCTCTCACGATGAGGCCGTTTCACGCCCGGCGAAGTGAGTCAGACACGGATTGGATTAGCGGCGCAAGCAGGATTGACGAGGGGGTGGGCACACTCGAGCATAGAGGGAGAGAAAATGGCATGTTCGACACGGCTTGGTGGTTCCAGTCAGTAGGAGCCATTGCACGACTGTGCTGTTATGCATTTCCCAATAGCCAAAGTTAAGGGCTGCTGTGGGCTATCCGGTGCCGTTGCCAAGCCCGTTCTCCAAGGGAAAAGATTTGTGTTCTTCGCATTCGACTAATGGTTCACTGGCGTAACGGATGACGGACGGTGTCCTTCCGGTGCTGGGCAATCCCCTAGTGATTCGAGAGAAGCCATTGCCGTGGGCTTGTTGCCGATTGGGCCCGGTTGTCCACCCAGGCCCTCCTATAGGCGCAGCGAACGGGCTTCATGTCGGCGATGACTCGCTGTGCAGGAAAGGCGCTGTACGTGAGATGTGAATTGTTTCGCTGCTCGGCTCTTCGTAGTTGGAGATGACCCAGCTCTCGATATTGTGATACAGGTTCGCAATGGTTCTACAAACAAACATCCAGCCGACGAGACGATGGTAAAGGGCATGGTGTCGTGTACCTTGTGCCTCCTCTTCTTCTCGCCATCATACCAGCATCACTGTAACGGCAGAGGCCTAGAAGAAAGACGAAGGAGTCGAGCAATGAGTGGACGAGGAGAACAACATGAGAGAAACATCAGTGACGACAAAGTGGTGGTGAAGGCCCTTAACCCCCAAGGTTTCATTGCTCCAGCGCCGTAGAGACCGAGTGAACAGATCGCTATCCAAAAGTAGACCCGTGGTCGAGCGAGTCTTTATGTCAGGGCTACACAGCGGAACGATCCTGAGGGTAGGCCAAGTCCTTGCGAAAACTGTAAAGTTGCGTAGCCAGATAGATCTAACTAATACTACAGTTTGCCGGAACCATTCAACAATGAGTCGGTTGACCTGGAGTCTCACTCGAAATTTGTGGTTTATAGGATGCAGCCCAGCCCGTCTCCCGGTGCTTGACAGACGTCATGCGGGAGCGCGTGTTAGTATATAAATCGGACAAGCACAACCGCGCGCTCGCGGCCCCAGGAAGTACCCAACGGTTCTTCCCGCACCCTGTGCGATGCCGAGGTGGCGATGTGGTTTGCCCACCAGAGACGTCGACCGTTGCGGGCGCCTGTGCCACATACTGCCGCGAGAAGAAACTACTGATGACGGCCTTGTGAGCCTGCCTGCCATGTGTCGCCCAACCAGCACGCAGATGAGGCTTCCCCTAGATGGATGCCGAGTTCCATCATCATCGGTGTCAGGCGCATAGCAAGCACTCATTGGACCAAGGATCGTGTTCATGGAGGCGTATAAGTCCGGCATCAAGCATCTTGCAGGGAACACCGTTGCATAGAATGTAGAGGTTGTGCCATGGTATGACTTCCCGAGAAACCCTCATCCGGGGCCTCTCGGGCGGTAGTACGGTATGCAGAAGGCCCGGCATGACGTGGGCGGCATTGGAGGCTAGGCATCACCCAAGCCTCGATTGGACATGGTAAGGCGCGTTGAACGTGCAGAGCGTGCCTGTGGGTTCGAGACCGACTGCTCGGTGACGAGACGATGAGTGCAGTCGATGACTTTGCGGCGCTATCCAGCGATGTAGAAAAAAAGAAAGAGTGCTGCCCAAGTGGACCAATGTGAACAGCACCTATCAGCGTCAACACATGGTCGTCGTCCAGGAACCGCTAGCTATAGCTACTTGGTCTGGAGTTCCAGACCCGGGTGAAAAGGAAACGAGAAGTGGCGATCCTGAACCATAGGTCGGGGCCACAACTCGTGCTTCCCCGGGCTTGCCCCATCGCCAGAACCTGGAGCCGCGTCCTGGGTGCGTGTACTGTACCACCCCATCGTTCCTTGTTCCGAAATCGAACTCGGTGGCATTAGCTTATTGGCGTGGATCATTGGCCGAACGACGGCTGGGGGAGGTCCGTCGATCTCTGGCGGCGAGGCTGCCATTTCGACGCTAAGGCCTCGGGTGATGCGGGCATCCACTCTCCAAGAGGCTGGGCAGCTGGAGCTAGGAGCTTGAAGTTGAAGCATGGCGCGCGGGGGATGGGGTCCCTGTGCCGTGTGCAAGGGAGAACCAAAACGTACGATTGGCCGTGGATGTAGATAACTGTTTGCTGGGGATCACTCGGGGTGTTTGCTCCTAGCTTGGAGTCCCTCGACAGGAGCCTGCAAAGTCCGTAGAGCATCAATCGCTCCGAGCCACTCTGCATCGCCAGAAAGTACAATGGATTGTGTACTTAAGGGCGGAAGCCGACTCTCAACCCGTAGAAACGATCGGCGGAGAATGGATGACGGCTCCGAAGTCGCGGAACCCAGGTCGGACTGCCGCTTTGGGGCAGCGGATGGGCACTTAAGTGCATGGGGGGGCTGGCTGGTAAGACAAGATGTCTTGGAGGGTTTTTGTGAAGGGGGTTGCGCCATCAACGTCAGTCGCCAGGCACAGCAAACACCTCTCTGCCTTGGCCTTTCGAGCTTCGCCTCCTACCTCGAGTAAATTTTCATGTGGGGTGCGAGCAACTCGAGACCAGAGTCGGTGATGGTGATGTCAATAGGTTTCATGGGACCCGAAACAGGGTTTTTTGTGTGAACAACGATGACCTAGGGCCCCAACCGTGAGTGAGCACGACTGATTTGGGAGCGATGAGACCATTTGTGCTCAGGAGCAGCTCATCTGCGATGAGAGCAAGGGACAAAACTGTGGGCGAGTTCCTGTTGACAACCGGCCGGTTGCCTGAAATCAACACACATGTGTACGGTAGATGTATGGGTCGGGGCATAAGGATGAGAGGGCGATAAGAGAGCAGGCCGTGTTCGCAGACGATAAAAAGGTGTTGTTGGCCTGGGGGGCATTCGCACATCCTTGATTGTCACCGATGCGGCACGGTGCATAGTACTTTGCTGCAAGGTAGCGCGACATTGGCGGAGACGTGGTGGAGACCGAGATTCCTGTTGGCTCGTTGAGTTGTTTGAGCCGCGCATTGCAGTTGCAGTTGCAGTTGCAAGTGCGAGTTCCAACGATACCCGAGACCCCGATCACAATAGCACTGTAGCCCCATTGTGTGTTGGCTGTCGCTGCCTGGTTGGTTTGGACGGCGTTTGGATATTGCGTGTGTGTGTGTGTGTGTGTCTGATCTCACACCATCAGGCAGAGAGACGATTGGGGCAGCTGCGGTCAGCGCTAACATCATTGAAGAAACACGAAGTGGACAAAGTCCCAACTCTCGAGACAGGGCCACTATGGAGACATCGTCTGATGATCCGGTTGGCGGGCTGAGAGAGCCGACGCCAGGCAGAGCGATGTGCAGCCTGAACAATAAGGTGCAATCGAGGCAAGGCAAGGCAAGGCAAGGCGAACCAGGAACGGGACAGCAGGCATCCCGGGAGACGTGAAAGTGATGGGCTGCAGGCGATGTGCTGTTGAGTAGGTAAAGTTCGTTCCAAAGTATGGGGCTTACGTTTGCTGTTAGTCAAGATTAGATCGGATACAGATCAGACAGGGGCGTTGTTTGGACCGCGAACCTAAGTTTTGAGGCGATAATCGACAAGTCGACGACGGCGCTGAGGGGAGTGGCCGAAGAAGACTTTTGACTTTGGCGGCCTGTAGCATCAGGGTCAAGTACCTGGGCAGCGGCGACGGGTCGGCATCGGTAGAAAGTGTGTGGGACACAAGATTACGCCATGGCTCGCTGGGACTCGGGGTGAACTTGGACTGGGCGGTCAAGCGGCTGGGACGCTTTGAATCGAAGGGCCTAGCTTGGTGAAATCTGTGTGATGGTTCGCAAGAACGGTGGTTGACAGCTGGCTAGCGAAGCCGCCATCTGTTCGTTTTCACATGAGATAACGAGGTATGGCATGTGTTTGCTGAGTTGTTGCTAAGGGGGCAAAGACGGCTAGGCACCGGATGTACAAGTGGACCGGACGGCAGGAATCCGCATCAGCGAGTTCCAAGTACACTACGTGTGACACTGCCGTGGGCGAGGGCAGCGTTAGCGTGCAGGCTGGACCGCATTTATTGAGAGACGAGAGGTATTCTGCAACCGTTACCCTGTCTTGGCCGAGAACTTTACCGACCGAAAGACTGCGGAACTGACGTGTCGGAATAGCGTAGGTAGAGTCTACGATTCGGCAACAACACGAAAAGGCAGCTCTATGCGTCCGGGGTCTTCTGGCGTGCATCTGGAAGGGCGGGTGGAATGCTGGAAAGGTGGGCTGCAGGCAGAGCTAGCTGCGTTGGGGGTTTCTGTCCACACGGTAAAGTGAGTGGATAAGGTTCCATCGCGCGCAAGCTGTTACAGGGGAGAGTGATGCCATGTGCAAGTTAAGAGGTGAGGAGATCTATGTCTGCTTGAGTTGGGGAGTGGGTTTGCACTGGACTGACTGACTGTTGTAGAGACGGTTGGCCGCCAGATGTCAGAGGAAGGGAGGAAAGGTTAGGGTCCAAGATGTTTCTGCCACGCTTACGACGTAGTTACAAGTAAACGACGAGATGGCCACAAGAGACGAGCGACCAGGCCAAAGGTGTTCCAGTAACCAAAAAGCTGCCATGCATGCACACGCGTACGGAGTACATCTTTGGCTTTTGGTGGGTTCGTAACGTAAGGGGGTTAGGGTGGTTGACGTTGATGAAGGGAGGGTTTTTCATCGCAAGGGGGCGAGGCACGCCACGGCAACGTTGAGATGAGACACTGGCTAACTGTTTGTGTCCCTCGCAAGAGGAGAAAGCAAGCAATTGTCCGAGTCGAGGAATCATGGTGACTGCCAGAGTAGCGTTCACGACTGTGCCCCAGGCTCATCTGTTAGGTACCGACTCGTCCTTGTGCCTGCCTACCTATCCAGGTAGGTACGTGCGTGGGTAGGTAGGTACCTACCTACCTACGTAGTATGTGCATGTGGAAGAAGTACATGCAGCACCCGAGTCTTGTCCAGGTCGCGCCCGTGCTGTGTTTGCCTTTGCTCTTGCCTCTCTCTCTCTCTCTGTCTGCATGTCTAGGTGCCTGCCTCTGGCCTCTGACCTCTGCGTCCTTGCCTGTCCTTTTGCCTCAGCTTGCCCAAGTGGATAGGATGGCAAGGGCCTGTAAGTTATTTCGACGTCTGCCGCCTTCTCAAACACGGAAGCTGCACGGGTTCGGCGGCGCGGACATGGAAAGAGACGGGATGCAAACACCGAAACGGCATACCCTTATTTCTGTCACCCGGCATGTCGCCAGTGCTGTTATCCACGGTAGGTAGCCACATCATCCACGGTGGATAGATACCTTAGGATGGAGTGCAGGAAGGGAAGAGCGATGCAGCCGTGTGTGTGGCACCACGAGGAAGGAGGTGGTGGTGGGCGGTGAAGGCAAGTACCTTCGTGTGTGCTGGGTGCTGCTAGTCTTATCGCGATACATGAGCCTTATCGCGCCATGATGGCATTTGAGTGCGACTACAGCCAATACCCCTACTCGGCCCAGTCCCCCATTCGCCCTCTTGTGTGACTGCTCCCCACATTCTCGCTTGTCTGTCCCCCTTCCCCTTCCTGCACAACCGAGACCGGACTGGTACAGACAAGGTATCCCTCTCCAGCTGCATCCCCGTCCCACCACCAGAAAGACCCCTGACCAGTGACCACGAGGATACGAGCGGGGCCATCAGTCGCGATGCACCTGCATTGGCTGTTCCAGAGCGGCATGGGGACAGGCCGGTAGTGTACGTACCCATCTTTCCCAATACCGCAGCAAGCAGGTGCAAGGTGCACACTCGCACACCTTGGGGAAAGAGCTCCACCGGACAGGGCAGCGCACTGCATCACGAGCCCCCCGACTGCACGTCCTCAGGTCACCCGCCCCCTCTATCACCATCCTGTCGCCCAGGGAATGTGTGAGTTGTAGAGAGAGAGAAAGGAAGCTATTAATGTATTGTTGTTTGACGAGGATTCGACGATTGTTGGTTGCTCTCGTTATCTAGGTACCCATCCCTCTTCCTCAAATGCGCTGTGTCGTGCGGTGCATGCATGTACTGTACAGTATTCGCCTTCGAACAACCCAGCGAGACAAATACACACGCTGCTGCTCTTCGTGACGCACCTCCTCTCTTGCCCCTCAACATCCACCCGCCCAACTCCTTTCTTCCCGTTCAGGTACACCAAATTCATGTCGGCCTGGATGCGCAGGTTGTAGCGTGAGCGAGAGAGAGAGAGAGAGAGAGAGAGAGAGAGAGAGAGAGAGAGAGAGAGAGAGAGAGAGAGAGAGAGAGAGAGAGAGAGAGAGAGAGAGAGAG
>JASUDE010000149.1:22609-77309 GCA_034509685.1 Colletotrichum cereale
AGAGAGAGAGAGAGAGACAGTGCGCGTGTGTGTGAGTGTGTGAGTGTGTGTAGTGAGTGCACAACTTTAGCTGCATCTTCTCCGTCCTGCTGTCCTACCCGCAGCATCACGGCGCATCCACCAACAACCAACCCACCACCACCCACATCAGGGCATCTTCAATATCCCGATCAGGAGGTTGGTTGACCAAGACCAAGCGCCCCGAAACCACCACCAAGGTATCCTCTTGTTGATCATTCTACTCAGACTCCAGATCACCCCGGTCTCCCTTCTCCAGAAACCCCAAAAGCAAGAGCCACCAGCGCAGCGCATCACATACAGTAATACGTACAGTACTGTATCGTAGGTACCTGGCAGCAGTCCATCCAATCCACCCACCCTGCCGTCTATCTGGCGCTATCGCTGCGCCGCTCCAACTGCTAGGTACCCTTTATCGCATCAACCGCACGCACACCATAACCTTGCATCCACATCCCTATCTAATCGGCCTTATCCACTCTGGGCCCCATCCGTCCTCGTCACTCCCGTCTTGTGTCTCTGTCACTCAACTCTCTCCTTCGGCGCGTCCCTTGACCTTCTTCTACGTCGCCTGCCCATCCATCCCAATCTCGACCACTCTTCCTCCTCTTTCGCCAACCTCGACTTCTCTCTCTCTCTCTCTTCCTCTCTCTGTCCTATAGTCGCTCGGTGCCTCTCGCCTCCTTTGCTTTCCCACCACCCACGACATCCCTCGACTTCTCTGCCCCCAAGTTCACTTCTCCGAAACCTTCGTGCATACCTACCCAAGGCACCATACATCCATCACCTCTCACCACACCGTTGTACCGCCGTTTGCCTTGTCCACAACCGCCTCTCCACCAGTGTGCCTGCCGAGTACAAACGTCAATAGCCTTCATAGCTCCGAGTCATTAGCTTGACCTTGGACCTTGGCTGACTTTTGTTCCGCAAGATTAAAAAAAAAAAAAAGGTACATTCTTTTCCAAACCTCCCCCAAACCCTCCCATATACTGCTAGAGTCTTAAACGGCTGGCACCTCGACTGCTTAGCTCGCTTTCTAACACTCCTCGTCCTCCCGTATTAGTCACATCCATCTCGACCCTTTGGTGCTTCCCACCTCCCCTCCGATCACCGCTTGTCCATCTCAATACCCTAATACATCCATCTATCCTTGTCCGCCTTTGACCTCCGCCGATTTTTGTTTCTATCCCGGCCGCATCCTCAAGACCATCCTGCACCAGCACACCTGCGTCACAAAGGCTCTTCCACTCGGAAACAGCAACTCGTTGCTTGTGCGCCCTCGACCTGTCGGATAGCTGCCTGCTGTCTGCTCTACAGTCCCTGCCTGACGAAGCAATAACTCCAGTATATAACAGGCTACCGCCCGAAGCTGTGCCTACCTACCCATCTCTGCTTCTTCTCCGCGCAAATCTTCCCTCTTGTTCGTTCCATCTACCAGACCTATCTCGACCATCTCTTCTTCGACCCCGGACGTGTACATGACGACACCGTACGCCGCCGACGTCTTTCGAATATTATAGTCCCACGGCCTGGACTCGACTGCTCCCTGACCTTGCACCTGTTCTAGACAATCTCACAGGCGACAAACATGGCGGAACGACCTCCAACCTCGTCCTCCTCGCGAAGGCGACGCGAAGGTGATGCTTCCATCGGGGATTTCGTGATTGGAGGCGAAATCGGCAAGGGCAGCTTTGCTCAGGTTTACAGTGGCTACCATAAGGTTCGTGGACTCCCCTACTCCAGTTGCCGAGAGAGAGAGAGAGAGAGAGAGCCGTTTCCCCCAGCCAGGCTGCGTTGCCTTTGAACACTGTTTCTAGAAATGCCTTTTGTTATCGGTCCCCTGCCATGTCTGAGTATGCGTCGATCGTTCATGTGTGCTAATTCGCGATGACAGAGCTCCAAAGCAACGGTGGCGATCAAGTCGGTGGAAATGGGCCGACTCAACAACAAGCTCAGAGAGAATCTCTACGGCGAGATCCAGATTCTCAAGACCCTTCGTCACCCTCATATCGTTGCCCTGCACGACTGCGTCGAATCGGCCACACACATCAATCTCGTGATGGAATACTGCGAGCTCGGTGATCTGTCTTTGTTCATTAAGAAGAGGGACAAGCTCAGCACCAACCCCGCAACCCACGAGATGGCGAGAAAATACCCCGTCACCCCTAACTCTGGTCTTCACGAGGTTGTCACCCGCCATTTTCTTCAGCAGCTTGGCAGTGCCTTGAAGTTCCTGCGCGAGAAGAACTACGTTCACCGAGATGTCAAACCCCAAAACCTTCTTCTTCTGCCATCACCAAGGTTCAGAGAAGCGCATTCGCATCCGATTTTGACTGCCAGCCAGGACTCGCTGATCCCTAATTCTGGCCTCGCGTCCCTCCCGATGCTGAAGCTCGCCGACTTCGGCTTCGCTCGTGTCCTTCCATCAACCTCGCTCGCCGATACTCTCTGCGGATCGCCCCTGTACATGGCACCGGAGATCCTTCGTTACGAGCGGTACGACGCTAAGGCTGACCTCTGGTCTGTGGGGACGGTCTTGTACGAGATGATTACTGGTCGTCCTCCATTCCGCGCCCGAAACCACGTTGAGCTTTTGCGTAAGATCGAAGCCGCCGAGGATAGGGTTAAGTACCCAAAGGAACTTGTGGTCAGTAAAGAGCTGGTCAAGCTCATCGGCAAACTCCTCACTCGGAACCCTGTTGAGCGCATGAGATTCGAAGACTTCTTCAACGACCCAATCTTGACCGAGCCCATCCCAGGTACAGTCGAGGATGATGCTCCCCCTAAGCCGGAGCTAAAGGCGTCCCGGGATTTGCGATCTCTCGGACGATCTGACTCAACATCGTCTTTGTCGCGCCGCTTGTCTCTTCGTCGACAGGCAGAAAATGAGCCTGTTCGCGAGCAAGAAAATATAGCTAAATCGCCTCGTGAAAGGCCTCTGAGATCGCCACAATCGCCCAGCCCGATCGAAGGTCGCGCTCAACAGGCTGCGGCCGGTATTTCCACAACACGTACGGGACAGTCGCTGGGGCAAGACACTGGAGAGGGACTGGGAATTCGCCGTCCGCCCTTGCCTCAGCCCTCAACATCTGCGCCCAGTCGGCCTCACAGGCTCTCCAATGCGTCTCTCAACCGACCTTCAGTCCGGGCTTCTGCGTCACCGCCGACTTCTTACTTCAATGACAACTCGCCGAGAAACAAGCTTCGTCCTGTTACGGAGCAAAGCGTTACAGAGCAGGAAAAGGCTGCTCAAGATGTCGCATTCGAGCGAGATTACGTTGTCGTGGAGAAGAAGCACGTGGAGGTAAATGCCTTTGCCGATGAAATGGCGGCCAACCCGCGTCTTACCTCGTTGTCGCCCAAGACCGGTCAGATGATCCGTCGAGCAACGCAACAGGGCCCTCCTCATTCAACGACTGGAGCTGGACGTGTTCAGCCCTCTAACGCAGTCCAAATTGCTCAGGGCAAGGGACGCTCCGGTCATGAACGTCACGATTCATATGATAGCAAGAATTTCTCGGCTAGCCCAACAACCCAGGGGTTTATCGCAAAGGCCATATCCGATGCCAGTGTCCGTCTGTTCGGGTTCAAAGTCCCTCAGCATGTGCTGGGTAGCAAAGGGACGTCTCCGCCTCTTTACAGCCCCTTCCCTGCGTACCCAACGCCATCGGCTCCCGTCGGTCTCATCGGTGATGGCAGGCAAAGCGCCCCCGTCGAGGAAGATGCGCGAGCTGTCAAGCTTATCCAAGATTTTGCGCACCGAAGTGACTGTGTCTACGGCTTTGCCGAGGTCAAGTATAAGCAGTTATTTCCTCTCGCACCATCAATGGAGCATGGACTCGGCGGCTTGCCTGCGGACCAGATTACTGGAGACGAGGACGGCCTCACAATCGACGCCGAGGTGCTCTTGTCGGAAGAGGCGTTGGTTCTTTACGTCAAGGCTCTGACTCTATTGGCTAGAGCTATGGACGTTGCAAGTCTGTGGTGGACCCGGAAAACGCGCGGTGACTCCACAGCAGCGTCTGTGGCTGAGGTTTCCAAAGAGGGCCTTGCTCAACGAATGAACTCAACCGTGCAGTGGGTGCGAAGTCGCTTTAACGAAGTGTTGGAGAAGACGGAGGTCGTCCGGCTGAAGCTCATTGCCGTCCAGCAGAAGCTTCCGGAGGACCACCCCAGCCACCCAAGTAACCATGGCGGAGAGTCGGTTTGCTCAACCACATCAGGCACCAAAGATGTCTATCTCACCCCGGGCATTAGTGCCGAGAAGCTGATGTACGATCGTGCCTTGGAAATGAGCCGGACGGCTGCCATTGACGAAATTACGAACGAGAATCTTGAAGGTTGCGTCACCTACTACGTCACAGCCATTCGTATGCTCGAAGCTGTCTTGGACAACGACGAGGACACGATTAAGCGGCGCTACTCGAGCTCGGGCAAAGATCTTCCACGTGAAGAAATTTCCAGCGACTTGGACAGCGATGATCAGCAGGTTGTCAATCGAAGTAAGTCTTGTACGCAAATTCCGAGGGATTAACTGCCGGTGCTGACCTTTGTCTAGTGATTCAAATGATAACCGCGCGTCTATCGACCGTCCGCAAAAAGATGGCTATGATTGCCGAGGCATCGAGATCGCAGCAGGCGGTGCAGCTCCCTGCGCGCAAGCGCAGCGGCGACGTGACGCCGCGTAGCGTGCCATCACACGCCTCGTAAGCCTGGGGCAAAAACTTGGCCAAAAGCAGGGTTGGAACTCGTTTCACTAAAGGGAGAAAAATTAACATAACAATGCCTCACGGCTACGAAAAACTGATTTTATTTCAGCTTTCGAGTGCCCTGGCCAGACTCCCCGGCGATTTGAG
Source organism: Colletotrichum cereale (assembly GCA_034509685.1). Lineage (NCBI taxonomy): Eukaryota > Fungi > Ascomycota > Sordariomycetes > Glomerellales > Glomerellaceae > Colletotrichum > Colletotrichum cereale. Next base: position 27,484 of record JASUDE010000149.1, read on the forward strand.
CTGAGGATACAGCCAGGGACACTGATCATCACTTTTCATATATCGGCGTTGGGGAAAGGGAAACCGGCATACTTGGGGCCTCACATGACTGTCTCTTCATTCTTGTCTACATCTCATTGGCGTTGGGAACCTGAGGCTCCGAACTTATCAGCAGTGTGGCGGGAGCCCGCACGAGTGCGGAGAAGGGGTATTACAGGACCTTGAACCGGCATAGCAGCTTGGCTTTCATTGTGTTCTTTTCGTTACAACATTGCGACCGTAGGAGGTGGATGGCAATGGGGATCATGGACGTGGCTTGGACATTAGCGCATGAGTGTTGAATACCCTTTGAGGTATTGCCAACGGAGATGCGTTTTCCATCGCTCTGCTTTAGTTGAATCAATACCGAGAAAATGTTCCACCCATCGACATGTACCACAGCGTGTTTTCTCATCCCCATTGTGGTTGTTTAGGGAGTTTCTTAAATACACGCTACTCATCTGATACATTTCGCCTCACCACCGTTATTTGGTGCACGTCAGCATTTCTATCTGGTGATCTTGAAATTCTTTAGCTTCTACCCCTAGCGTACATACCGCGTTACTACGAGCCCCGCGACATTCGACGGCATGACAACAACATGGTACCGAGACATTGAAGTCAGCCTAAACAATAGCTTTGTGCTATTGTTATCTTGTGTGGTTCTATAAACCACATATTCTGTATCCATCGGGTCTTTGTGAGATATGTACGCTCCTGAAAGAAACTGTGCGTGTGAAAGCTTGGGATCCAACAATCAAGCTTGTTTTCCAACTCGAAGGTAGGTGGTCAGGTGAAATTTTGCGGTTGTTCGGGGACATCCTTTGGTTCTGGCACGTTTCGGGATTCCGTGCTTGTTATATAGCTGCTTCTTCTCGGTTGTTCCTATCGTCTGCTTCGACGTTCTGGCCAAGTTGTCTCGACATCATTACCAGGTTTCCGAGAGTCGAGACGTAGTTAAGAACAGAACATAGTCCAAATCATGTCGTATTCGGCCAGTCCCAGGCTCAACGGGGGGCAGTCAACTCGACAAGCGAACGCGCATTCTCTTTTCATCGAGGCCTTTGTCGATGCAAACTCTCGATCCAGTATGAACAATGACCAGGCTTGGTTTGAGCCGGAGGAGAAGCCCACAAGGTTCCATCCCGTAAGTAAGCAACGCTCTCTGCCCTCTACTAAACCGAGATACATCGAAGGCGTCCCGGTCCTCCCCTTGGAAACCCCTCCCATGACCGCCGGCCATCCCAAGCGCGCTCCACGCCCCCCTCCGTGCCCCAGGCCTAGATCGCCGGCTCGGCTGCCGTCACGGCTACAGTATACCGACGGCCTCCCCATCCTGCCCAAGACCGGCGCCGAGCTCGCCGCCGCCGCCCGGGCGAAACAGCCCCCAGTCTACTTCCGCGACCACACGCGGGGCCGGTGTATCCACTGCGCGCTTACGGCGTCGCCGTGCACCTTCACCATTGGCACGCCGTCGACGCCGTGCGGGCGGTGCCGGCGGCTCGGACAGGTCTGCATGATCCGGCGGTCGGGGACGGCTCGTCGGATCGTCACGGGGGACGAGGCGGGGGACTGGGTTCCCGTGCAGCGGGCGGTCGAGGAGGCGGTCGGCGAGGACGGGGCGCGGGCGCTCGCCGAGAGGGCCATGCGGGAGAGCGAGGAGGAGGGGACGAGGACGGTATTTGGGGAACGCTTCAGGGCGAAGGACATCAGGGGCTGGTGCCTGCCGAGGGTCGTCGGGGGAGGCGAGGTTGGTGACGGGTTTTGGAAGCGGGTCCTGAAGGGGGAGGGGGAGGAGGAGCACAAGAAGATCGAGGAAGAGGACGGGAGCTCTCTATCCGGGCCTGCAGCTAAGAACGAAGAGGAAATTAAGTTTTGACACACATTGGAAGGTCAGGTTTGTTGATCACAAGCTGTAAGAGTCCGGTATCAATGCAATCTGGTCAGCCCTGGTGATGAAGCTGTCCTCGAGCTTCTCAGAACTCTCTTCGCCCGTCCCTCCCCGTCTTTCGCCGAGTCTTCAGTTGCTGGGCAATAGAGAATCCCGAGAGCGCGCCGGGCCGGACTGTATGTTGTTGAGTTGTGCCACAATGTGTGCTCACATCGCCTGGTGCCTGCAACAAGATAGAGTCAATAGGAGAAGACAGGCGGTGACAAGAGCCGTGTGCGTATATATAATTAGACACAGCAAGCAAAGTAAAGTATCAGACCACAGATCTCAAGAGCAGGACCAGAATGTACGAAAGAAACAGGAAGAGAAATTGACAGGAGGAGAAAGAGGTAGGAGGAAGAAAGAAGGGGTGCTGTAATGAAGGAGAAGAAAACAAGATACCAGTTTGGGAAGGAAAAAAGACGCCCATAGAGCGAAAGGTTGGAGATCCACGAAACGCCCGTCCAGCTACGCGCTTACACGAGTTTCTGCCAACGGATCATCATCATTTTCAACCAGCCAGATGCCCTGCCCCCCCCCCCTCAACTTATACGAGAACACACAAGCTCCCGGCCAGCCTAAACTCTCCGCCCTTAATCAGACACAATGCCAAAATCACAACACTGACCGCTTCAGGGACTTCCCGAAAACCACCTCAGCAACTCTCACCTCAGATCCCACGGCCCTTTACTTAACATCAAGCCTCGCTGCCATATACTTATGCGAGAGTGACAGGGGAAAAGGCAGGCGGCGGGGCAGAAGCAGACTGCAATGATCGGCTTCTCGCCTCAGTGAGACTGGGTGCGTGCCGCATGAGTATGCAAAGGTTCACGCCCCCATCCACGTGTCCAAGGCATGTCCCGGAGTGCGTGACGGCTTGTTTTTACGATTTTGGTAGAGTTTCTACATGGATTGAGGAAAAATGGGATGTTAGTGAGGGAGGAGTGGGCCAAGACGTGAGAGTGTGTGGCGGAATAGTGCCCCCAGGAGAGGGGCGGAGGAGTATCACAGCCCTAGGAAAAGGGCGCCTAAGGACTAGGTACTGTGAGAGCGGGCATTGACTACTGCGTAATGAGCCGACAACGTCTCAATGAAACATGAGCTATTGTAGATGTGTACGTAGTAAGTACGTAGTAAGTAAGTAAGTAAGTTGGCATCAGGGTCTAAATTTATTCAGAGTTCTATTTCTTGTCGCGCTCGCACCTCAAACAATCGTCCCCCCCATTGCGTTCGTCCGGTCGCGTTTGTAAATCATCCGCTTACTATGTATGTAGTCGGCAGAACCAACAGTGCCAGGTATGGCTTGTCTACAGGGCTGGGAATAATACCTCAAATATTAAGTACAGGAAAATACTTATTCAAGTATACTTTTTTCCCCAACCCTGCTCGTCTGGGAGGAAAGACCCGGTTCCATCGAGATGAACCCCTTATTCATAATCACTACTCACGGTGTATAAAGCCCGTCCGTCTGACAGACTAGGAGGTCCATGCATAGTTTTACTTTGCATACACTTCAAAACTGGGTTGCGGTTATCAGGTATATGAGTTATAGGACTGCCGATTAACTTCAAAGTACTATCCCAACCACTCCAAAGTCCCCCCCCCCCCCCCCTCCCCCCAAACTTCAAGTCAATAAACACTAGGTAGGGAGTTTTAGTCTATCACTACACAAATTACCCGCACCCTCTGAAATCTTAGAAGGGTCTTTCTTAGGTTCAAATACTATGAAAAGTGGATTCATACTATTGGTTCTAGATATACCAAAAACTGATAGAGATGCAGCTGTTTTCTCCTTTTTCTTATTGTAAAAAGGGCTAGCTCATGGTCTGTGGAGGGTGGAAGTTTGCCTGGTAACCGCAAACCAAAACTGGCGAGTCCTTGTCATTGGCACATAACTAAGAGATCATCATGATTGAACATGGCTTTCGGAGTGGCTGTGGCTGGCAAAAGTCTACCGCTACACAATCTGGACTGGCTTTCACCAGGCTCACTGACTCGATCGGCGGTCACTTAGCTCATCGCAAGGCAGGCATACCGTGTTGATAAGGAGACCTTGGTATGGTCGTTTCAGAGATGCAATAAGGCGCGCTATTAGGCGGGTACGCCGAGAATTGGCCAGCGGACAGTGAAGAGCGTTGCACAGTTTCCATCTAAAGACAAAAAGGGCAAAAAAGACATGGTAGTCTCCATTCTGTGGTAGGCAATCCATTGATCGCAGATGCCCATTTTATGTATCGGGTGGGTGAGGAACCGACTGCTTGACTAGTCGGTCCTGACCTTCATAAACCTAATCGTCACAACCATGGCCGAAAACTTTGAGACCATCTTATGCTCCACAGGGAGATGAGACCGGACGAACAAGGGCTCCCTACTTAAATTTACAGCAGCATACGCAGCATGCCATTAATAGTACGGAGGTGCGGTGCAAAAGTTCTTGCCAACCCCCCTGGTGGAGACAGCTCGTCTAATTAACCCCTTTAGGCTTAGTATATCTAACTAGTCTAAAAAAGGACTAGCTTAGCTAGAATTCTTCCCTTCTACCCCTCTCTACGTTACTCTTCACCCTTAATAATAATAATAATAATAATAACAGCAGAATTATACCTCTTTTTTATCGTTATTATAGTACTAAATTCCAACCTAGTTCTATAAGTAGTAATTATTACTCTAAAAAGCCCTTTTAGTAGTAAAATAACAGCTAAAATTTCCTACTTTATAGGCATACTAATCTATATAATTAACTCTATTTACGCCTAAGCGCTTAAAGTAGGGTTTAAACCTAACGGCCTAACGCTTATCCTTCTACCTAACTACGTTAATAATACTAAACGAAGTAGCTAGCTAAAGAAGTAGGTATAAGCTACTATTAAGGTAATTTAGAAGCAGATTTACTATAACTATTATAGCTAGGAGAAAAACTATGCTAATATAGCAGGCGACCTGCTTAGGGAGGAAAACATTAGTATTTTAGCTATAATAGTATAGTAAATCCTTTACTAAGCAGGCTTCTAGAAGATAAAGCTAACAAAGAAGCCTAAGTTAATAAAGAAGATAAGGGCTAAACGCCTAGCATAGTACCTTACCTACGTTAACTAGACTCTTAATAATTAGAAGCGTGTTATCTAGTCTAATAAGACTACTGTTATTCTCTATACCTAGAGAGGAGGCTACTAAATTTAGTGATAACTACATAAGCGTTACACCTGCTCCTATATCTAAGAAAAGTATAAAGGATACTCTAAGTTTATATTTTAGGGATGCTTTTCCTATAACCTTAAGGGCCCTTACTACTACTAGACTCCTAAGACTATAAAAGAATAAGAGGCCTCTATTAACAATATTAACACTCTTAATTAAGCTTATAAGCTAGTTAAACACCTTAAGTGGGAGCTGATGAATAGTATAGCCTAACTTAGCCTCTAAGGCCGGCCTAGTAAGAAGCCAATTTAGAAGTAGACCTAAAAGAACAGCTAGCTTACCTACTAGTAAGGTAGAGGTATTAACTAATACTAGTATTATAAAGAAATACTCTTTCTAAAGCTATTCCTATTCGCTTAGACAGTTAGTAGCTAATTAAGCAGTCTGGTAATTATCTAAGAAGATAGTACGCCTACCTATAGTTACTACTACATCTAATATATCTATAATATCACTTAAATCTAACGACTACTTTAGTATAGTAACTCCCTTAACCTTAACCTAATTAAAGCTTGTTAGCCCTATATAAAGCGTTTTATAATAAAGAAGGGAGCACCTTAAAGTAAGGTAGATAGCGTATAAGTATAGAAGTAGTACTAGTAAGAGCTTTAGTAAAAGCAAATATAGTAGTAGATTAAGAGGATTTTATACTATATAGAGCAGATAATTGCCCTTAAGGGTGGTAACGAATATCACGAGGGCCGGCGGCCGGGTCGATTCGACCTCCGCGAGGCTTAATTAATAAGCAACTTTGCTACTATTAATGGCCAGGGGCCCCCCTGTTGATTAACTAGGGGCTGGCAGGGGGCTGGCAGGGGGGCTGGCAAGAACTTTTGCACCGCACCTCCGTAAGTACTATGCTTTAAGGAGTAGGAAACTGACTAGTGATTGCCAGTGGGTCAAACTCTGGAGGCTCCGCGCGAATCATCAAAGTGGAGGCCACGTGCCCACAAGCGGCTGTGGGCAGTCGCTACATGTACTTACCTTGTATCTTGGCGATTAGATATATGGAAAGGCCTTCTCCATTATAACAGCAACAAGATAGGCCAAATGGGTGGTGCAGGGCATTACCTATTGGCCCGGTTGCATTGCTCGTGTTAATCAACGTCCCACAATAAGAGCGCGGCATTGGCAGAATCGACGCGTGCTTGCCCCGTGCTCCCCTCCAGGCACCTGACACTGTATCATCTTTTTGGGCGTACCCGACGGAGAAAGCCCACGTATAACGCCATCACTATTTGGGGACGATGAGGATGTGTTCCAAAGGACATTAAAGCATCTGCACTACCTAGTTCGCGTATCATATACTTCAGAGGTTGCGTAGCGAAAGGTCTAGACAAGCCGATTGATTATCCGGCGAACACTTCGTCTGACTCTGTTCGGATGAACCCGAACTTACAATCCTTGCTAAATTGTGGGCACATGAGACGAACCATTCTTGCATTTGCTCTTTCATTTGAATTTATGAAGCCAAATGTTAACTTATAGCCAAATAATCACAATTTGTAACGTTACTGTAGATAGTATTCGAAGGACGTCTTGCTGTCCCCTTGTTTTGTTTCAATCGAATCATCAGTGGGAAGTAAAAGAAATCGAGAAGCTGTTCAGGATTCGCAACATAGTTTCACCGTTCCCCTTCTTTTCATGCGCTGTTGACTAACGGTCTGTACGGTTTTGAATAAGTAGTATTTTGTTGATATTAATCCTCAAGGTATCACGGTTTGGCATATAGCACCTAAGTGCGTATATCTCATGAATTCTGGGCTTGCATAAGTCGAGATACTATGTAGAGGCCTGGTGGATCGTCATCACACCCGTCGGGAAGAGACTGATGCATGAAACCGCGAACTGCAGTCGCTCTAGAGCAAAGAGTCAAGAATTATAAATACCATTTCTCTCCACTTCACAATTACAGCTCTTTCCCTCGTGATTCCCAACAACAACAATAACAAAAACAACGTCATCAGCATCGTCATTTCAGTTTTGAATTTTCGTCAGCATTCTTCAGTTTCCAGCTTCATAGCTTTGTTTTCCAACCTACCGCCACAATGCAGTTCACTACTATCATTTTTGCTCTCCTGCCGGTGCTGGTCACCGCTCACCCACAGGGTCCCGTTCAGACCCCGCTTCCCTCTCAAACCCCGCTTCCCTCTCAAACCCCGAATCCCGTCGCTCTGATCCCGTTTTCCGACGAGTTGTGTGTCCTTAATGCCCGTAGAATATGCCCTAAGAGCAATGATGGCAAAAAGCGTTGCCTCGAGATGTAAGCACTTTGCCTCCATTTTCAAGACGCAGAAACCAATGCTAACACACCATCCCAATCGTAGTAACGATAGTCCTCCCCTTTGTACGTTTGCCTGCGAGAAGGAGTCTACCTGCCCCGCCCAGTGCGAGAAGCAGGGCCATAAGTTCGGGTGGTGCACCACCGGGTACGTCCAACTTCCTCTATTTAGACATTACACCATCTAATCTCTGCTCTCTGGTCAGCGACAACCCTTGCATTTGCAGCAATGTCGACGGTACCGACGATGCCCCTACCCCTACCAATATCCCCTAGGCACTGATTCCCTTGCTCATGTGAGGCTATTTGAGATAACCTATCTCTACGAATGGGATAGTTCAACCCAAATACTCTATGTGATCCAACTTTGGCTTGTTATTGTATCAGTCTGCTGCTTTTCTGCACAACCAGCGCATCAAGGGTTGCTTAAAGCAGTTACATCATTCTTCCATATGAACCACCATGCACCTCTCTTGTGCATTACTGAAAAAGTAACTTGAATCCTGAATAGAAGTGCTGAAGGTCTTGGAGATCATCCCATATATTATATGTGTCATTAGGAACTGTCTACGTGGTGTTCGGATATGGTTTTGCTTTATTGTAGTGATTTTCCCTTCCTGTACTACTCAACATCGTCCAGGTTGTTCTTCCATTGGTGCATTGACGGTCCGCCCTGGGTGAAGTGTCAACAAGACATCAGCATCTACTCCTATCTGAGCTGCGGGGTCTAGAAAGCTCTAGTTTACCTCCTATGTATTGTACGCCAGCAAATGTTCCATATCGGATCGCACGGAGCTCACGTGGCCAGTACTCAAACCACCAGACGTTTCTCCCAGCATCGCATCTTCATGGCACAGCTCGGTAATATACAGGCTAGTCTTGTCGTTACTGCGGCATTCTTCCAGTTTCATTCCTAGCGGTAACCTCCGATATGTTGAACGTCCTGAGCTGGGTACAGTGCGTTTTACATCCTTCATCCATATCATCTTGCCCCTAGTCACGTTTTGTCAACATTACATGTACTCGTTAGAAATCCTACCAGAACATTTTCAAAGATTACAAGAAAGGGAACACGGCCATGAGTAGTTTGAAAAGGAAACAACGATCATATGTGTGGCGAGTATTATTACTTTGGTTGATGATTGGACCAACAAATAGTATTGCACGCAGGTAATTGCGTCGCTTACATACATGCACAAGCACTTTTCAGCTTTCCCAGAAGGAGGCAACGCAACCACCGTCATTATTCCCACTCAAAGATAGGCATCCGTGCAATGAAAAACACACATTCCAGAAGAAAAGCAACTGTCTACTAACTCATGAAAGCATTGGAAATCTTAGCTCAGATTTCCTGATGACTCAGCTACAGGACCGTGATCCGGGGGTGGCTGAGATGCTTTACGTCACTGTGACCGGTACACTCAAAAGCGATCCGTAGTTAGCTCCGAGCTTTGGTTATAAGGCCCAACGACAAGTCTAAACATTTCACAAGGTTGCTCTCACTTCCAATCACATTGCCAAGTCAACTTTACCTTGAAATTCACAAATATTATACTTAAACACACCAAAATCACCACCGTCATGGCGTCCTCTATCCGCACCCTCAGACTCACGCAGCGCGCATCTCAGGTGCTTTCGAGAGCTGCACCGACATCAGCCCGCATTCCTATGCAATCCCGCGTAGCAAAGACCCAGAGGCGTCTCCTCAACACTGAATCCGCGCCGGTCCTCTACAGCGCGTCCGCAAGGGTCGTCGGCGCGCGGACGGGACACGTCGAGGGCGACGACCTCGTCGTGGACCTCACCATGGCCAAGGCCCTCGGGGGGCCAGGCGATAAGGGCAAGACGAATCCGGAGGAGCTATTCGCGGCCGGCTATGGCGCTTGCTTCCAGAGCGCCATGAACGCCTCGGCGATGAGCATGAAGATCCAGATGCCCAAGGAGCCCGAGGACTCGGTCGTTGAGACGACGGTCCACCTCGTCGGCGACATGAAGAAACTCGACATGGGCCTGCGCGTCGATATGAAGGTTCGCATCAAGGGATTGAGCAATGAGGAGGTGCAGAAGGTTGTCGACAAGGCCAAGGAGGTTTGCCCGTACAGCCGCGCGACCAAGGGCAACGTGGAGACGAATATTGAGGTCGTCAAATTCGATGAGAACGGAGATTCTTCAAACTCGAAGAGCAATGTCACGTCGGGGGGCTCGGGGAAATCTGACAGCAAATCTGAGGGCAAATCTGGAAAGGAGTCTGGAAAGGAGTCTGGAAAGGAACCTGGTGAAGTGGATGGTGTGAGACCAACAGGCCACAGCGACTACCAATGAGCGGGGCATCGTTGTGGTATGAACCTTTGTATTACGACAAAATCGCGTGTAGACTAGTCTGCGTCAATATTTGTAACATTTAGAATGCTCAGTGCAGTAAGTTTTGTGTCAACAGTAATCTCACTTACAAATCATCAAAGTCCCCATCTACATTAATGGCCATGAAGCCGCTGACTTGATCACTAAAGCAAACACAGCGAATTGCCCTGTATAATACTAGGTGCTGCAACTATCTTGTTATCAAGCCTTCTTAAGAGCCAACCTTGAAACATTTGGTGCAGAAATGATCATCCTTCGTGGCATAGCCCGCAGTCCTGTCCCCAACTCCATTAGACACCTACACATAACCCATCTTGCTCGGCCCGCACGTCTCCTTCAGATAGGCCCACGAACCCTAGACGTCGGCCTTGCCCTTGGAGCCATTACTGTAGGGGCAGATAAAAGATACGACATGGCCACAGACGTACTACGAGTTTCAGTCAGCATACACGACACTGGCGCTCCAGAGTCGGGGGGGCAGGGGGGCTCACATAGGACTAGGCGTTCTTGTTCTAGTAGACTTTGTCACCGCCAAAAGAATCCACGAGACATTTGTTGGCCTCGTCCGCTTCGCCAGTGCTCAATGAGCCGGGGCCGCAAGCCTCTCTGCGCTTCTCCAGCGGAGAAGTGTGATTTTACTGAGGCCGTGGAGATTTCGGCCCATGGAGTGAAGGGTGTCTTGGTATTCTCATTGCATGTGTAAAGGCATAAATTCAATGCTGTTCTGACCTTAAAATCCGTAATTGCAGTGAAAAAGACCGACCCCAACCTTCTAAGTCTCCCTTTTCTCAACCAGCATCAGCACTCTGCACTTATCCCAACTTAAACAGTGCAGGTCCACTTGAGGGGGTCGTCGAGGTTGACCGCCTTGGTCTTCTGCTCGGGGCAGATATTACGGTCCAGGCCGCACCTGTTGTGACCGCAGTAGTTGTTCTCGTCGCACAGCCAGACGCTGTAACTCCAGACGTGGCGGTCCTTGCCCTTCTCGCAGCGGTCGACCTTGACGTTGTACTTTTGGTCGGGGCCGAACTTGTCCAGGGGAACGTAGGCCCAGTTTTCGGTGTTTTCCGCAATCGCTGTTCGGGTTTTGTTAGAGAATTTGGTTCATTACATAGTTGCAAGGGAACGAGATGAACTGACATCCAAGGAAACCACCGTTGGAGTTGCAGTGCTGACGGACACCAATCCTCGTTTGGCCCGCCTGTGCGGCGCGGTCCTTGACCTCGGCGTCGATGGTGAAGGTGTAGTAGGAGGAGCCCCAGTCGGCGCTCACCGGTGCCTTGATGCAGGCGTCGCCGGAGGTCTGCTGGGGCACGCGGCGCTCCAGACCCGTTCCGTGGGCCTCGAGTATTGGGGTGGGGTTTGCATCGACGACGACGGCGAAAGCTGTAAGGGCGACGGCGGAGAAGATTCGGGTGATCTGCATGGTTGCGATGCTTTACTTGGTGGCTTCTTAAAGAGAGTGGTGGTTTTGGAGTTGAATGTAAGGACTGGATGCCGTTGGTGGTGTTGGTAAAGACTGGACGGTTGTATGGATAATGAGTCTATTCTAAAACCTTTTACATACCAGCAGGCCTTCATTTATAACAATACAGCATGCACACGATTTTGAGGCAAAAGAAATTCGCCCGGAGGAAACCGAGAAATGAAGACTATGGCAGCTTGGCGCCAAGACCCACACTCTGAAGAAAAGTGTAGACTATTAATCTGTGAATTACACCAATCATGACGGGGGCGGTGCGCTGCACGCACTAGTGTCTGCCTTGTGTCAGTACTCTACGTACAGGGTAGAAGTAGTAGAGAAACTAGATAGTCTCAAACCTCGTGCTGACCGTCAGTACCTAGGGAGGAACTCGTGGAGAAACCCATTCCAGTTCCAGGACCCAAAGATCAACTGCCAATGTTACCATCTAGACGGCGATCTGCAACGCCCAGCAAACCCATCATACGCAGTCGCTTCTCAAGTTCCTGTCCTCCCCACCTACTCTATCCACAGTACAATAAACTCGAAGATTAGGTAGGTCATGCATAAAGGCACGTGCAGTGTGGACTGTGAGCATAGAGGTATCCCCTTCAGACGAACGCATGAATGTTGTTTATAAATGGCGAAATTTGGTCCTCCTATGTAATATATTATAGTTGTTCAGCGCCCCTACTTAATAGAGCTTCCAGAACCTGGGCAGTAAGCTTGCCAACCCAGCCAATCAGACACTAGAGACTCGTGCAAACTTGCGCTTGCAACACTCAGCACCAGTAAACTCGCCTGTTTTATTTGTGACCACAGGTGATCGGCGCTGTCAGCGTGAAGCCGAACCTGACTCAAGGATTGAAGCAACAAGCACCCCTCCAATTTCCAGCGTGGGCAGTTCCAAGCTTCTCGAACCCCTCGCTTGATCCGACGAACGACTTTCCCCAGCGTTGGGACGTTGCGCCGCCTATATCCGTACGGATAAAGTTGAAGCTCAAAATTGATACCCTGCCCTTGCTCCTAGAAATGGGGATTCATAACTTTTACTCAGTCAGCCCTTTTTGCGACGCTGGTCTCGTGCATCCGGAGGCGGAGTCGATAAAACCTCTCTCTGGATTCAGAGACTCTGCTCCATGCACCCTCGTTGCCCCCGGTCTGATTTTCCACAAATGTCAGGTGGTCGGCAGCTTGGAGTCTGGAGTTGATAAGCTGCGCCTTCTTCTTTTGGGGCTGTGATTGAAAATGTTCAACGTGGCTCCATGTGGAATTCTAGTTACCATAATAACTACCATTTACATCGTGATCCATACTGCTAGCGATCATGACAGTTCCACTAGCTTACTTCTAGACGAGTGTCAACTGTCCGTGGTACAAACGCTACAACGCTAAGCAGAACGTCCTGTGAAGTCTCTCACCCATATGTGACATAAGCTTTAATCATCATCTTGTTCACCTTAGGCATCGTCACAGCACTTTTCGCCCTCCTCTTTTTTCCTGTTCCTCAACATGTACAATCAGATTCTGTGTTGGTGCATCTCCTATATCGATGCACGCGCGGTTTGCGGTTTGGTCCATATACCTGCGAATGGCGTTAAGGCGGTTCTCAGCGGCCGTTGTGATTTCTGTTCGCCACAAGCATTTAGTAGTACGTCAGGGGCACGTGTAAGTTTCCCAAAACGAAGGGGCCAGGGTCGGTACTCTGCTATCCCCTCGTTGAACCAGAAAACCCTGTATCCCTCCTAGAAACTCATCCGGGTATGAAAACATCGCGACCGAGAATATGCTGTCGCATCCAGGGCACTTTACAATAGATCCGAACTCTGGATGGTGTCCGTCTGAGAACTCCGTCCCCGGGTTAAACGCGCAGCCGGTGTGCTCGCAAACAAACCCGGCTTCTGCAGCGTTCTTTGGTGGCAGTGGAACTCGGTCATGGTAAACCAGAGGGGCGTGCTTCTCTTCAGCTTTGGCTGGCCTCGGATTGAAGGAGGGAAGTGGGCATGCCTCACATATGTCGTTGACATCCTCTTTTGAAAGCAAGTTGCGACAGGATGGGCAGACGAATTGGATCCAAAGACACATTTTTATATCTTATGCCGCGTTTGGCTAGATGAGGCTATTTTGGTCGTAGCGTTAACGACCTAGTTGCTCGCAAAATGTGTTGATAAACTTCTGTTGTCAGGGGAGGTCGCCATGTTTTTACGAGAATAATGGTTCAAGACAACTACATCTCATTCCTGATTAGTAACAAGTTGTCTTACTGTCAGATAATCTGTCTTGCTGCATACACAACGACCATGTTTGACAACAAAGTGTCTGGTTTTGAAAATGCAGTTGAACATATCCTTTTTAGATCAGGTCCGTAAAGAAATTGGGAGAAAGAGAAAGCACTGTAATGTTCATAACAAAGAGTATTTGAACCGCGAGCACAATAGATAAATGACTAGGTAAACAAGGACAACCGGGGGTAAAGCGCAATTTTGAATGTGATCCCTGCCGTGGGCTTCGCCGGGCTGGAGCATTCAGCCAGGCTCCACGCCGAGATTTGGAGAGACCGGCGCCGAGGCCCCCATGTCTGGGGTCAACCACACTCTCGGGTCCGGCCACCGGCGATTGGAACTCAAGGCTACATCGGCTAATTACATCCACGTCACACAAGATCGGGGAAAATGTTAACGCATGCTACCCATCGTACCTATCTCATGCTCTTCAACTCGCACCTCATGTCTTGTAATAAGATTGACAACTTTCTAAGACCAAACCAGAAATCTGGATCTCATGGTTGGGCGTTGGCAATGCGATTGGGCTGATGAGGTCATATGGTGGAGTTGGGCGAGGGCGGGGGGAGCTAGGGAACCGGGGTTCATCTCATCATCAACCACCTGCCACTCCTCGAGTTAACGTCGGTCGTGTCAACAAACAACGAGAACCTGAGTGGCATCTATCGAAACAATCTGGATACAGTCTTCTCGCAAATCGCCTTCATCTGGCTTCACGCCTGCTGTTACATGCTTTCAAAATGCCTCCCCCGCCAGATCTATCCCACTACATCCTTCCGGACTCCGAGTCTAGGGATATCTTCGCCACAAAGATCCTCCCCGCCGACCTCCCACAGTCCCTTAACCCGCACCCCACACGGTCCCGGCCTCTCGCCGTGCTCATTGTCGGCCAGACCGGCGCCGGCAAAACCCGCACCGCGCCCGCCGTCCTCAATGCCATGACCCGCATCAACCCACCGGTGCATCTCATCGCCGACGTCTACAAAGCCTATCACCCGTCCTACCTCACTCTTCTCGACTCCGCCACCCCCGCTCACGCGTCGCCCGCCACGGGCCCCGACGCGCGCAAGTGGCTCGCCATGGCCGCCGCCGAGGCCGTCTCCCGCAAGCTCGACGTGCTCCTCGAGAGCGCGTGCCGCCACCCGGATGACTTCCGCGAGCTGGCGCGTCTGTTTGGCGAGGCTAATTACCGCGTCGAGGTCGTCGTGATGGCCGTACCCGCGGCGCTGAGCAGGCTGGGCATCCTACATCGCTTTTACGAGAGGCTGCCGGAGGCGGGGAGTGGGGGATTGCCCATTCGGCTCACGCCGGTGAAGGTCCATGATGATTCTTACCTGGGGCTTATGAGCGTGGCGGAATGGATTGACGGAGTGGACTACGTTGACCGGGTCCTGGTCATAAGGAGAGGTAACATGGTTGCATTCGCAGACGAGAAGGCCGAGGATGGCAAGTTGCAGGGCAGGGTTGCCGAAGGAGTGAGAAGGGAGCGAGATCGGCCACTCACTGAAGAGGAAAGAAGCTTCGCCGTGAGGGACCTAGAGAGGTTGGCGGCACGCGACGCAGGCCTGGCGGACCAGATCATGGGTTTGCTTGAACCTCTGATGAAAGACGAGAACCATACGTATCCAGACCTACGTCCGCTAGTTTTTCCACCCGATGGTCCAAGACCAGCTTTGCTTACGCTGGGCGAAATATGAAGCCCGGGCGGTCGGTCTGGTCGGTTTTTTTGACAATGCTAGAATACTATGATGCTAAAGACCGACTCCTTTTGAGATATATCATACAAGTAGAAAGGGCGTAATAACCAGAAGGAAGTTGAGTGAACAAGAGGAAGGGCAGTGAGCTTGAGATAGTCAACGTGAGATGGCTAGGCGTGAGATGGCTAGGTGGTTTGAAACGGCTTCACTCGGATTTATCCTCAATCAGATCAGGGACATTGACATATGGGCGAGGTTCCAGACTCAAAATTGGTCTCTGATAGAATAGAAACCTGGTTCTTCTCAGTGCGATTGTTACGGATCTCGACAACCAGGCCCGTCCATTCTTACTGTTTAGGCATGATGAAACGCATCGCTGGGTGATGGGGCGAGCCATAGTAAAGAGAAATAAATGGTAGGCGGCGACGCATGAACCTCTGCCCTGAAAGATTCATTTCATGGGAGATAGGTAACTGGAATGAGAGCACTCTGAGACGTGACGGTCGGACCTGGTGACGGTCGGACCTAGAAACCCGTCGATGGGTGGCTTCACATATCAAGTAAGGGAGCAAGTTTGTACTGTGGCCAATTCGAGGAGGGATGAGATAAGTGTTGGTCCGGAGAGGGTGTGAACTTCCACATTATGGAAACGGTGCTTGCCTACATACCTACCTACCTAGATACCAAGGCAATGTGGAATTTCCCGGATACACTACAGTCCCACTTCCGGCCCCGAGTGGAGCGAGACTGCCCGAGACAAAGTGCTCCGGGACGGCAGATGAGGTACGTACTGCACCTCCTGTATGTAGGTATCCGTACCTACATAATAGTAGGTAGAGAGCGTGCAGTGCAGGGACCAGGCGCGTGCCTGAGCTCAGTGAGCTGCCCTGACTTTCCTTTCCAGCTCCCCTGTAAGGCTTTCACTGAAGCGAGGGGCTGAAGTGGAGCAGTGAGGTCACACCAAAAACGAACCAGAAGCTGCGACAGCCCGCGAAAATTGGCCCACGTGACGCAGAAGGGTTATCTGCCCTACGGAGCTCTGCAACCACTAAAACTTCCTTGCGGTCGGCTGGGTGTTGGAGGAGAAGTTCATCACCAACACCTCTCATCTCAAAGGACAAGTAAGTGCAGCGCCCCATACCCGGCCACGGCCACCGCCGTGTTGCGAACCTTAATCCCGCCAGGGATTTTGTGCTTCACCACCGGCGATCGCCAAGGTCGCAATTGCGCGCGCCAAAACACGCTGAACTAACCAAGCTCTGCAGGTTCGTCGTTCACGATGAGAGCCAAGTGGAGAAAGAAGCGCGTTCGCCGTCTCAAGCGCAAGAGAAGAAAGATGAGGGCTCGCTCGTAAGTACTTGAATGGGATGCAATGCGAATTGGCATTTCGGGTCAACTAATCGAATGCGCAGCAAATAAACAACTCGCCATCCCTCCCCTCGACCACAACCATCTTCTGAGATGAAGCTACCACCGAACCATCATGCGACTCGCACTTCGGAGATGTGACAGCCAGTTTTCGTTGCCAGCGACTCAGTCTGTCTCGGCACACCCGAGACGTCAATATTCACACTACGAATTGGGACAATGGGACTTGGGGTCACGACGGAATGATCGGGCGCGCAACTCTGCTGCAGACCTTGATGAGGATTCAACGAAGACGGACTTGACAATACGCGATCGGTCGAGATGACGCTACGATGAGGACCGCGGTGTTTATGGACCAGCCGCAGGAAGCATATGATGTCTTGACGCAACGCGGATTAGGAACTGGGATCAAGACGTGCACGACAATTGAAAGGCAGATAATTGCTTCCTCAAAAATCAAAAAGTGAACCAAAAATCATCATCTCGTACCATTCCGTGACTTTTGCGTGCCTATACATATCATACATGAGTGCTGGCTGGTACGTGTCTGACCAGGTGTAATGCAATCCCCCGACCACGACTACTAAGCAGTCGTCAATTGCAGCTCTGCCTCGATCAATTGAGCTTCAATTTTGTGACCTGTGACGTGTGTGTCCCGCCAGCTTATGTGGGGTGGGGTCGTAGGTCGACCGTTCTAGTGCCTCCAGCCCGTTCTCTCTATAATCACACCGCTTACCTATTCTGGTGATAGCGTCCGGGTAAACGCCGGTGCGCCGACTTTTTTTTTTGTTTTTCTTGTTTGGCCGACAGACCCCTACAGAAAATATTTCCAGAGTTACAAGCCATCCATCCCACCAAGCCGATCACCATCAACGATCAAGTACCGCCACTTGTAGCGGTTGCCGACCACCAAACCCTGCAACGATGTCGGACCCAAGCGGACGGAAGAGAAAGCGTGATCTGGACGGCTCATCCAAATCGAAGAAGAAGCTGGCCACCGATCCCTCAACAGTATCTGTCTCATCGGTTCTGAGACCCCAACTCTGTCCACCAGTCCTAGGTACGACGGCTCTACGGACAATGCTCTTCGTTGGGATTTCGAGGCGAGAGGCAGCTATGCTGACAATTCTTAGCTTCTACTCCTGGAGTCCGGTTACCTAGAGGCGTCCCCTTCAGCCCGTACGTCAAACAAGATGTGTCCTCCAGCAAACGGCGGCAGAAAACCCCCGCAGTGTCACAGGACCTCGTCCTACACTCTACCAGCCACCAGACCATGGACTACACGGCGAGAGAAGACGGCATAAGCGACAGTCAACAGGCCCTGAAGCACTACGTCGGTATTTTCGACCCCAAGACGGGTACGCTACAGGTGGTAGAAGCGAAGAAGATGGTTGTTCGCGGTGTGGCCAGGGCCAAGCATGCCTCGGAGGAGGCCATGAGAGCACCGGCAGACAACCAAGTACGTCCAATCGCCTTGCTGATGTACTGCCGACACCCACTGACTTTGCGCAGAGCTACTATGACCAGAAGAAGGATCTCGGTCAGACGTTCGGTACGAAGAAGGCCAAGAAGGCCATCGAGTCCGTCGCCCTCAACGCCATCGACCCCACCAAGACCAGGGACAGCGCGCCGAAAAAGCTCGACACCGCCTCCAAGGCCATCTTGCAGGAGATCGGCGGCGTCACGGCCAACATGGCCTCGCGCGAGCAGTTGCAGGCGGCCGTCGACGAGGCCAAGCCCGTGCCCAAGCCCAACCTCGAAGCCGAATCCATCCAAGACGTCTACGACCCCGACGAGCTCATCGGCCGCGAGGTTCTTGCGGCTGTGCCCATCAAGGACTGGGTCGAGCCGGCCAGGAATGGCGAGGAGATTCTGTGCTACTCGCGGCACGTGGCGGCACGGGTCAAGAAGGTGGCCGACTCGGGCAGCGTCGCCAAGATGCGGCTGCTGCGCTACTTTTATTTCCTTTTCACCTTCTACACGATGGCGACGCCGGGCAAGCAGCGCGGCACGAAGCGCATCCCGCCGCGCGACAAGCTCAAGGAGCGGCTGTCGCCGGCGCCGCAGCTCGTTATCGAGCACATCCGGCGCAAGTTCTCGGACGGCGGCGAGATGCGCAAGTTCCACATGGACCTGCTCATCACGCACTGCTGCGCGCTCGCGTGCATCATCGACAACTTCGAGGTCGACACCTCCAAGCTGCGCGAGGACATGCGCCTCGACCAAAAGGAAATGAACAACTACTTTTACGAGATTGGCGCAAAGGTGAAGCAGGTCGCCACCAAGGAGAAGGGCAGGGCCGCGCACGTCGCCAAGCTCGCGCTACCGCTCAACTTCCCCAAGCTCAGATCAGTCGCACCGAAGCGCCGTTAGAGTGGGCGCAGCGGTACGGGTGATGAAGGGCTGATGAAGGCGTCGGATGGGGGATTGAGAGAGATAATCAGGTCCAGGTTGTTCTGAGCTACCTGGCAGGTGCTGTCCCGTCCACAATGATCTTACTGGCCAGCGCAGTTTGCGAGGCGGGAGGTGGATTAGAAAACGCATCTCACCGGTAAATCAAAGTTTGCGGAGTAGAAACATTATTGAAGCATCCTGGAGACGATGCGTGTCGGCGGTTGGCGCTGATGATGATACCTACGCATTGCTCACATAGCACAAAAAGCGTATAGTCATATATATACGCTATGCCACATCGGATACGGAGTTGAAAATCTTTCTAAGTAGAAAAAAATGATGATGAAGCTCAACGGGGGTTGTGGCGTGGGATCCTCTGTCAATCGCATCTTTCTCCTCTTATCGGTGAACTGGGACTGAGCGCTAGCATCCCCCGCAATGCTAGTCCGCCCTGCCGAGGCATCTGGTGTGGGGTCCGGGGTAAGCCACCTCCCCCTCCCCCCGGGCCGCCTCGGGGGCGGTTTTACCATTAATAAACGGCCTACTTACCACTCGAGCCTAGCCCAGGTTGGTCTAACTGATTCTCGTAGAGTGAGTGAACGTCTAAGCCGGCATCTTCCACGGAAACAAACAACACGGGCAGTAAGACCATAACGATATTTTTAAATGCAACACCAGTGAAAGACCGAAAAAAAAAGAAAGAAAAAGACATACGCGCATACGCATAGACACCCAGACAAGAGACAGACAAACATGGCCAGCCCAGAAGACTCGGTCATCTCTCTCGAGTACCGCGGCCGCGTTGCGCTGCTCACCATCGACAATGACCGCAAGCTCAACGCCCTCGGGCAAATGCAGTACTACGACCTCGCTCAGAAGCTGCGCGAGATCGCCACCCACGACGAGGTCTTCATCACCGTTCTGACGGCCAAGGGGCGCTACTTTTCCGCGTGAGCATCCCCCCCTCCCCCATGTCCGTCGAGGTCTCGTACCTCGGCTCACTCTCAGTTTCTGCACACACATACACACACACACACACACACACCTCGACGTCTTATAAAGCTTATGAGCTTGTGCGTCAGGTGAACAAGATTGAGCCGCACCGCCGTCCGCTTGAAACCCTCTCCCATGCGAGACACGGGGAACCCAGTGCGGGATTATCGTCCCAACTTACAAGAAGCACTGCTGACCAATGACATCAGCGGCGCCGACGTGACCATCGCCCGCGCCGCCCCCGACGGCCCGGACGCCCACAAGCACTGGCTCCAGTCCTTCGTGGCCTTCAACCTCAACATCACGCAGGCCTTCTACTCGCACCCCAAGGTGCTCGTCGTCGGCCTCAACGGCCCCGTCGTCGGCCTCTCGGCCGCCCTCATCGCCTTCGCCGACTTCGTCTACGCCACGCCCGCCACCTTCCTCCTCACCCCCTTCTCCTCCATCGGCCTCGTGGCCGAGGGCGGCGCCTCGCGCGCCCTGGTCCAGCGCCTCGGCCCCGGCAAGGCCAACGAGGCGCTCATCATGAGCAAGCGCATCACCGTCGAGGAGCTGCTGCACGTCGGCTTCGTCAACAAGGTCTTCGACACCGGCCGGGGTGAGGACGCGCGGTTCCGGGAGCTGGTGCTGCACGAGGTCGACGAGCGGCTCGGCGAGCACCTCATCGGCGAGAGCCTGACGGGGATCAAGGCCCTCATCCGGAGGCCCGAGATGGACATCATGGACCGCCAGAACTCGCTCGAGGTGTTTGCCGGGCTGGAGAGGTTCCTGAAGGGCGTCCCGCAAGAGGAGTTCCGCAAGATAGCCAGCGGCGAGAAGAGGCACAAGTTGTGAGGGGACACACGCACGAAGAAAATACCTAGGGTAGAAACCGGACCACAACGATGGAAACACCACCACAATTCGCGTGGACCCAGAGAGGTAGGTGTCTGTGAAAACAAAATAGATTGTTACTTTCTATTCTTTCTCGCCTCTAATGCTGCTTCCCCTTCCATGCGCAACATGCCTTCCGCGCGTGGGCTGGGCTATTACTCGGGTATCTATGTACAAATCACAGCAGGCCAAAGAGCAGGCTCGTCCTCTTGTGGTAGTCCTGCGCCGACTTGACAATGCGCTGCCGCGCCTCGTCGCTGCCCAGGCCCGTGCTGTCGTAGACCTTGTCCTCGAGGTCCTCCAGCTCGTTGGTTTCGCTGTCCGGCGGGGAGTCGAGATAGAATCGCAGCAAGGAGACGTCGAACAGCCACTGGATTGGGAGGTCGCGGCGCTGTTGGGCAAGGCTGTCGTCCACCTTTGCTGGCGGTTCGGGCGTTTCTGCCTCCTTTGATCTCTCTTCTGACTTCTCGTCTCCGTTCTCCGGCCCGTCACCGGACACCTCCTCTTCCTTGTCTGTATCAGAGCTCTCGCCATCCTTCTTCTCCTTGTCGGAAGACTCTGTTTCCTTGTCCTCATCCTTGGACACATCCTCCACAGGGGTAGTCGGCTTGTCTTTAGGGGCATCGCCGTTCGTCTTCTCCTCAAGATGCTCCTTCAGGGCCTTGAGCCACTTCTCGGCTAGCTGTCGTCTGAGATGTTGCTTGATAACGTCCACGGCGACCGCGCTCCACAGATCCATCCCGGCATCGCTCATCTCCGTCGACACATCCCGCAAGAACCGGAACACCCTTGGCGAAGGCTGCGTGGGCAGCTCAGGACTGCCCTCCCACAACAAGCGCCCGACGACGACCCTCTGCGCAAGCCCCTTGCTCACGAAAGTCTCCAGCGGCTGCGCAGAGACGGCAACGGCGAGCTGCTCGTGCAGCGACGGCACCATCTGCAGCCCGAAACCCCTAACGCTGTGGAGGTTCGGCAGGCCCTGACGCACGTCTCGTAGGATGCGTAGGAAGTACATGGCCACGTTGCCGCTGTTCCGCCCGTCCGATCTGGACTCCCATAAACTCGTGAGCTTCTCGTCCAGGTCCTTGAAAGCCTTGACCAGCGTCGAGTCAAGCTTCTCATGCAGCGTTTTGGGGTCGTCTTTGCTGAGCAGCTGCTGCCTTTCTTCAATTGTCTCCTCGTCCTCAATCTCCTCAATGTCGTTGTCCCAGCGCTGCCTCTTCAGCTGCTCCACCACGTCGCCCACCTCGTCGATGATGTGTCGCCACGACTGAAAGCCGTTTACCGCCTTGGAGACCGAGTCGTTTCGGCCATGTAATCGACCCACAAGCTCCTGCAAGAAATGGTCCGCCCCGTTGATGAGGTCGATGTCAAAGCTGCGTACGTTCCAAAGCTCGACAGGCTGGTCCGTCACGCCGTCTTGCCACGACTCCAGCGTCGCCGATACCTCTGACCCGATGAGGTGCAGCTTGTTGACTTTGCTCTCGACGATGTTGAGCATGTGCTCGTTTATGGCGCCGCGCAGCTCGTCGAGCATCTCAGAGGGGTCGAACCCGCGAGCCTTGCCGCCCTCGCGGATCCACAATTGCAGGACTCTAGTGCGCAGCTCTGTAATGGCCTTGAACTCCGTCATCCGTTCCATCGTCTTCTTGAGGCCGTCGACAAGCACCCTGCCGCCCGCCTTGGCCCAGCTGGAGAGCATGTCCCTCGCCTGCGGGCCGTCGAGGTCGTCATGCCGAAGGAAAGGCGTGAAGAACTGGATCTCCTCCCCACACCATCGCTCATAGACGTCGAGGCGTAGGCCTTCCAGCTTCTTGAGCGTCGTGTCCGCCAGCAAGGGGCTCTTCTTGAGGTTCGACAGCGCGTCCGACAGCTTATAAGGCACGAGAGCTTGTACATCCAGTAAGGTCTTGGTGTACAGCGCTAGACTCTTGAGCACGTCTTCCGTGCTCCTCTGTCGCCCCTTGTCTTCGTCATCGAAAGCCAATGCCATGGCGGCACCTCTGACACGTAAGAAGTGCGTGACAACGTCGCGCGCGCCGGAGCTATTGGCCAAGCTGTAGGCACACAGCGCTTTGAGAACATCATCCTGCTTGACAGAATCTCCTGTGCGTTCTAACAGGCTCCCAATGTAACGCAATAACCTCTTCTTCAGCCCACCCAGGTTCTTCTTCGCAGCTTCAACCGCGTGTCCAACGTCCCCATCCAACCTTTTCTCCTCCCCCAAGCTCTTCACCAGCAGCCGGCTCAGCACGAACACCTTGCTAGCGAGAATTACCCTGTCTCCTCTGCTCGGATACTGGCTCCCGGCACCGGAGCCCTTGAGCACGCGCCCGACAACCAGCCCACACACATCAAGCAGCCTCGCCCTCGCGACGACGCCAACGTCTCCATCGATGTGCTCCCTGACGCTGCTCTCGAATCCGCTCAGCCCGGAGACCTTGGACCCGACGACGCCGCGTCCGCAGCGGCCGCCCATGCGCCCGAGGACGCCCTGAACAGCGTCGTTGTCCTCGCGCATCTGGACGATGGTGTCGGCGGTGCCAAGGAGGTCGCGGTACGAATTGCCGACCTGCGTGCGTAGGCGGCTCGCCTTCTCGTCGATTTCAACATGGAGGGATCGATGGATCGCGCGAATCTGTGGGAGGGTGTAGTTGGAGGAGAATATCTGGGCGGAGGAGGTGAGGGACGAGAGGTCGGGCGTCGCCATTGTGAGAGAGGTACGGGTTCGGCGGTTCGTCAGCTGGGGGATTATCGGTGGTTTACTGGGACCATTGAGGTTATTTAGCAATTCAATATCACTTGGAAAGACCCGATTGTTCCGTTTGACGACCTGCGCTGGTGTCGCGCTTGCGCTGTCGTTGAGGTTCGCAAATGGAGTTTGTCACTAGTTGTTCGAGTTGAAGCTGTTCTGGCCAGATGGAAGCCGGTGGGGCCAACTGTCTCGAGCTTCTGTAGCTTGCACCTACCTCAATGTAAGTACCGGTACCTGCAGCGATGTACTTTTCTCCTCGCAAGACATGCCACAACACACAGCTCACCAGTGCAGCGCACATAACTGGTCTCACGAAGAGAAAATGAAGGACAGCAATGAATTGAAAAGACCTTTTGTGTTCCAATTGTATTATTTGGGGAACCTGGCAGCAGTCCAGCTCTACAATTTCCTTGCTCTAACAATACCCGTCGTAATACCGGACATCTCACCCCCGTATCCGCCCTTGGGCTCACCTCCTTTCCAGGTGGGCATCATGCTCCTCAACTTCTTCTGCTTCTCCTCGTACTTCATCCTCTTCTTCACACGCGGGTTGCGCACCTCCTTCTTGCGCTTTGGCGTCAGGCCCTTGTTCTTCTCGATGGCGTACGTGATCTTGCGCTTCCCGTCTTCGCCAACAACCTCCTGCTCAACGACACGGTCAGCCTTGCTGGCCGCCGCGAGGGCGTCGTACAGCGCCGCCTTCTCCGCCTTCTTCTTCTTTGAGGACGCGGCGACCATGTCGTAGTACTCATCGTCCCCGTCTCCACGCACGCCGGCCGCCGTCCTGGAGTCGTCGCCGTCGCTGCCATCGTCGTCGCCGAGGTCGGCACCGAACTTCTGACCACGTCGCTCGGCCTCGCGGTTGAGACGCGCCTGGCGGTCCCTGAGACGCTCGCGGTAGGGGATATCCAAGTCTCCACCCGCGTCGCGGCCTGCGTCGGCGCGCTTGTTGGCCTTCTGGACGATCTGCGAGGTGTAGAAGCGCAGACTCTTCTTGCGGGCGGCCTTGTCGGCGGCCGTCCGGGCGTCGAGGACCTCCTCCTCGCCAAAGTCGGAGTTGTCGCCGTCTTCGGCGGCCTTGGCGGTGGCCTTTTCCTTCTTACTGCTCTTCTTGGACTGCTTGAGCAGGTCGTCAAGATCTGCGAGCGATTCCTCGATGGCCTGGGCCTGCTTCTGAGCCTGCTTGTTCTTCGCCTTGGCGGCCTTGTCCAGCTTCCTCTGCCTCTTGAGCTCCTCCTTCGCCGCAGCAAAGGCAGCCTCCTCGGCGTCGTCCACGGCAGTGGGCTCCTCCTCAGCGGAAGAGACGTCCATGGAATCGTCGGGTTGGACTGGTGCTGCGCTCTTGACTTGTTGCCATGCTTCACGGCACTCCAGCAGTGTCTCCATGACGTCGTGATCACGCAGTTCCGCGGGATCCAGAGTCTTGCGAGTTGTTGCATCGTCCCGCGCCGGTGATGTGAGGATAGCGAAGTAGCTGGCGAGAGCAGCGACGTAGCAACCGAGAATCCAGTACCTGACGGCCTCTAGTGATTGACTGGACTTGCCGTGGGCCTCCTTTTGCAGGACAGCTAGTTGCGGTTGCAAGTGCTGGAACTCGTTGACAAGATGCTCGAACTCGGGGTATCTGTTTTGGAGGATCTTGGTTCGTTCTTCGGGGCCCATGTCGTCTGTGATCTCGACGTCCTTAAGGACCTCGGTGACAACCTCCTGATCTTCCGCCTCATCGGGTTTCGTGGCCAGCCATTCGCCCTCGTCGAACAAGAAGTCCTCCTCAGACATCTTGGCCAGCTTCTTCTGTTGCAGGCGTTTGGCCTCGGCCTCTTCCTCGAGAGCATCGGCCTCGGTCTCGATCTGGTCGGCATCGTAGTACTCCTTCTTGGAGGAACCCCACCAGCTCGGATCAGCCTCGTCCCCTTCTCCCTCGCCCTCTTCCTCGGAATCGGCGCCAGCCTTGGCCTTCTTGGATTTGCGGGGGGCTTTTCTGGTGTCTTCCTCGTCGGAATCGTCGCCGTCGTCGAGATCCAGGATCTCCTCTTCCGAGTTATCCAGGAACTTGTCCTCCTCCTCAACTCTCTTCCTCCTCTTGGACTTGGGGCCCTCGTCGAACATGATCTTGTCCCGGTTCAGGAAGTACTCCTCCTCGGAATCGGCGACATCTTCGTAGGTGGTGATGGGACCGAGGCGGGCGTCGGCGGGGTCGAGCTCCTTGGGGCCGGTCCGCGCATTCTGCGCGGATGCCTTGCGCTTCTTCGCCATGTTCACTGCTTATGAGTTTTTGGATCGAGTCAACCCTTGTGGGAAACAAGAGTGAAGGGAAGAGACGGCAAGTCGAGGGCGCTGGTGGGAGGCGGGCGTGAGACGGGGGTGGATTCTAGCCGCGCTTGAGCGACAAACGAAAAATGTTCTTGCGTCCGGCGAGCGCAGAACTTTTTAGTGGATACCGGGTGATGGCAGTGGTTTCATTGGTTAGACTGCACCAGGTCAATAGTGGGGGTAATCCTCCCGCATCCCAGACTTCAGTGTTCGGTCTATCAGCTTCAGCTTACGGTGTATGCTTTGCTACTAACTGTGCTATGTAATTATCATTGTACACTCAAATTCCGCCATAATCCATGGAGCTAGAGTTCGTAGTAGGCGCATCACAATGCGATGTTTCCATTACAAAATACAGGATTCGTTACTTATTTTTTTTTTTAATCCAAACCGAACCAACTGAACTGAATTGCAGGACTGCAATCCGTTCCCTTATGAGTAGGTATGCTTAGCCTTCTTTGAACTCTAATCGCCAGAAAGATGTACATGACGCCTAGTGGAGTACTAAGAACCAAAGACAGCCGTCTTTCCGTCCCTCGCGAGAGTTCGGATAAGCAACGAACTCACTTTCTTCATATTGTCAGCCAGTCGAGAGACGGACCTGCTTTACCACATTGGTAGCGTATCATCACACTTAATCCAGGCCGCCTGTCTAGTGAATATCATTGCGGCCGTGCAGTCCCCCGGCAGAGGGCCAGAGGAACCCCACCCACCATAGCAGCACACAGGGGACTCCACTAAAACCAGTAGACCCCCAATTGCACCACCTCCGACCGCATTTTGGTCTAAACCGCGACTGGCATTCTGCAAAGTCACAGTCTCCAGCCAGCCAGACCGATAGGCCGACAGTGTCCATATTGTCTCGATTGCGTCTGGAGTCTTTGCCTTTGTCGGCCGACAAGCCATGGACTATCCATACACTTCTCAAGCTCTGTGGATCGCCCTCCCCACCCTCGCCGCTGTCCTCCTCGCATCCGCCATGGGCCTCTTCAACAGAACGAATCACATGCCCGTCGATGGCAAGGTAGACGCGCTGACTTTCCAACCCATTCCTGTCGACCAGCTACTGACCCAATCTCCCGACCAGACTATCCTCCTGACCGGCGCTTCGGAAGGCATGGGCCGCAGCGTCGCCCTCCAGCTCGCCGCGAAGGGCGCGAACCTCTTCCTCGTCGCCCGCAACGCCGCCCGTCTCGAGGAGCTCGTCACCGAGCTCAAGGCCGCCGCCAAGAACCCTGA
Organism: Colletotrichum cereale; assembly: GCA_034509685.1. Classification (NCBI taxonomy): domain Eukaryota; kingdom Fungi; phylum Ascomycota; class Sordariomycetes; order Glomerellales; family Glomerellaceae; genus Colletotrichum; species Colletotrichum cereale. The sequence goes on from JASUDE010000149.1 coordinate 54,648, forward strand.
GACCCAGCGCTTCAAGTACGTCACCGCTGACGTGACAGCCGAGAACTACGCCGCTCCCATCGTCGCCGAGGCCACCGCCTGGAACGGCGGTCGCAGCCCCGACATTGTCTGGTGCATCGCCGGCATGGCCACCACCGGCTTCTTCGCCGAGGTGCCCTTCTCCGAGACCCGCAGGAACATGGACGTCAACTTCTACGGCACCGCCGAGATGGCCCACGCCATCCTGCGCGAGTGGCTCGCCCCCGAAGCCCCCATCGAGGACGAGCCCAGGCACCTGATCATGACCACGAGCGTCGTCGCCTTCTTCACCATCGCCGGGTACGCGCCGTACGCCGGTTCCAAATGGGCCATCCGCGGCCTGGCCGACACGCTCTCGCAGGAGGTCCTGTTGTATCCCCAGAACGTCAAGATTCACGTCGTGTTCCCCGGCACCATCACCAGCCCCGGCCTGGAGAGGGAGAACGAGACCAAGCCTCAGATCACCCACCAGCTCGAGGAGCTTGATCCCGTGCAGTCGCCCGAGGAAGTCGCCAGGCTATCTATCAAGGGCTTGGAGAGGGGCGAATACTTCGTCACCGTTGCGTTCCTGGGCAGTCTGATGAAGTGGAGCGGCCTCGGCGGCTCTATACGCAACAACTGGGTGCTCGACACGTTCATGATCTGGGTCACCTCTTGGGTGTGGGTGTTTATGCTGCCTGATTTGCTGAGGCAGTGCAGGAACTTTGGCAAGAAGCATGGTCACCCGGCTACTTATGGAGAGCCAAAGCCTAGAGCATGAAGAGCATGGACTGTAAAAGAGAAAGGAAAGAACAAGGCGATGGAAGATACCCGTTACGTTAATATGGAGAAAGTTATTTGATGCTTCCCAACTCTATTCTCGGTCCTAATACAATCTTTAATATGTTATGTTGTATCACTTTTATAGGCGGAAGCTTGGCGGTGATGGAAGACTCAGTGCATGGGTTAAGTAGCTGGAGTGAGCGGACATGGTTTAGTTAGTGAAAGTCTGTGTTCATCGATACATATCTTCGCTAATTGATGCTCCTCCTGTCCCAAACAATCTGTCTTATCATGTCCCCCTGGCTCGTGATGCTCCTTGCTGTCCTCATTACGTTTGTGAGTTTATAGTAATCGCATGAAATGATGGTACTACGCTTGATGAATAAGTTTCGACACGATGAGATGATTACTGAAAACACAAACAAAATATTTGTTGGGAATTCATTTTTGTACCCACGTCATCTTAACATGGGCAAAACTGTATATCGAACGAGATTCTGTTTGTCGTCAAGGGGCCCATTGTTGCAGCCAAGCGGCGTATTCATACAGTCCATTCAATGCAAGAATACGAGCTATATCGTCTCTCATGAGGAGACATCCACTAACATTCTCCTACCCCAACCTTCACAGAGCCGGAGCAGGGTCGGGGAGATGAGCATACCTCATATCGAGCGTCGAGTTTCATATACCATGATGGTGTTGTCTCCTCAACTGAACGCAACCAACGGGGCTGGGCATCAAAGACCTGTAGGTATCACCAATCCATATATATATATATATAAGAGACGAGAAGAACAGGACACCGAGCGCGCCATTAGTTTTCGGGCATCAACCAAGGACTACTGAGAAAGCTGGTGGAGGTGGGTATAGAGACGCGTTAGATAGATCAAGTATTGCTGGGGGCTTCCTCCTCAACTGTTTAGCTACAGGCACATGACTGGAAGTAGAGCTCTTCTACTTTGCTCAATCCATAATGCTTGGACTCGATGGTGTGTATGCTACCAAAGTGATGTATTATATTCAGGGTATCTTTCACACAGCCTCCATAATCCGACCCCTTTCTATACACCACTCCACTTGCCAAATTTGGTGTATCTCTTGTACATCTCCCTCAAAATTGCCCTCCCACTAACGTCCATACTATCATTCAGAATCTTCCTCACCTCAAGCGGCGTGATGTCGAAGACAGAGTTCATGCCCGGCTCCAGCGCCTCGCGCACGTCACGCGGGATGTCTACGTCGAGCTGCATCTTGACATACGCCATGAGCACGAGATACATGTGCCTGCCGGCGGATCGCTTCGCCGCGTCAGTCGCCGAGTCGAGAGCACTCAGATGTTGCACACGCGAGACGGCCGCCGCCGCAGGCTCGCAGATGAGCGTGACGAGACGCGTGAAATGCGCGGCGTGCTTTGCGCGAACAGGCATGGGAGTCCTATGCTGCGACGAGGGTCGGGCAAGGGCGCCGAGAAGGGCCTCAAGGGTGGTGACGAGGATATGGTAGTGACCTTCGAGGCGGAGGCGGTGCTTCTTGATGACCACCTCCATGAGCTTGCAGAGCCACTGGTACACGCTTGTGGAGACCTCGAGTAGATGGCCAGGATCGTCAGCGACGATCACGGCGACTGTGCTCAGGGTTGCCTCAATGTTCCACTGAGTCATGGCGTTGGCTTTGACATCAAGAAGCTGCTGGAGAACCTCGGCGGTCCTGACGAACTCGCGCACAGTCTTGGTTTGGGCCAGATATCTGATCAGCGTGCTATGGGCCGTGGACAGGTCAAAGGCATTGGACTTCTCGAGTCCGGCGGGAGCTTCTAGAAAAATTGTCAAAGGTCGTTCATCTTGAGGAGAAAGAGACGAGGACTTACCCGTCATTTGGCTCACTACCCGGCGGATGGCCAGAAGCTGACCCTCGGAAGAAACGCTGGCCTGAACAGCCGCCTCCGCTTGGACGCCGGCGAGGAGTTTCTGAACGTACTGAACCTTGCCATTGTAGTCCAGACCAGCGGTAGCCGCATCGACGGTATCCTCCAGCACAGTTTGACGGTCAAAATCAGCGAGCGGGTCAGGGGCCGGACCGGTGGGCATCGGCGCAGATAAGGCAGTGCTGAAAAGCTGACCAAACGAAGTCGGCCGGGCGTTTGCCACTTTGGACGAGAAACGCTTGATAAGAAACGACTGTAACTTCCAGCCACTGAAGCAGCCGTTGGAAATGGCCTGTTGACTCGCTTCCTCCAGTTGGGAAACCTTGATCTTCAGCTGTTCAACGATGGCTTCTGGCAGAGCCTCAGCTGCGTCCAGTGCTATCAGCACTCGATTAACCAAGGTGTTCGTGATCTTTTGTTTGCGCAAAGCCTTGGCGAAGCTGCTCAAGGTATCCTGGACAATGCTTCCCAAGGCTGACGCCGTCTCGTTCGTGTCGAACACGGGAGCCTTCTCCTTGGGTCCAGCATCGGGGAGCACAACGACAAGCAGTGCCTTGAGCAGAGTCATCTGTACAGAAGAGCCATCGCCCGCAAGATCTTTCAGAAGGGTCGAAACCTTTCCGAAGTACTGCGTGCGCCACTCCTGATGATCGTTCATTTGGCGTACAGTCGCTGTTGCCAGCTGGTACAGAAGCTGGGACAATCCGAGAGCCGTCCGGGAGTCGCTTTCGTCGCACAGCGGCGCCAGTGAGTTTGCAATGTTCTGCAGGTCGGAGAATGACATGTTCTGGTAAAAGGTTGGTCTCCGCATGAGCTTCACTAGCAGCCCCAGAACCAGATGCCAGTCTTGAAGATCAATCTTGCCTGCCGCTTGTACCTTTGGAATCATGATTTCCATGAGACGCTCTCTCTGCTGTCGACTAATCGATTCATCAGGCACTCTTGACAGCTCGACCATTGCAACCCTGCTCTTCTTCTCGACCCAAGGAGAAGACTTGCTTGAGACTTGCGAAATTGTCTCAATGGTGTAATCAACCACCCCACCGACGAGCTTCTTGTTATTAAGGTTGTTCTCATTTGACATAACAACACGAAGGACATTTCCTAGTTGGGTCTCGCTGTCCTTCGAGACCTTTGTACTCAGGATCCGCTGTAGGTAGTCAGGCAGAGTACCGGAAGATTTGGCGAGCAAAGCCACGAGCCTTGATGCGGCTAGGGGAAACTGTGAGCAGAATTTAGGAACATCGGATGTGCTTGCACTCGAGAAGTCTTGAGAAGCAAACAATCCCTGAAGGTCTTCCAATTTGACCTTCTTCAACAGTCTGTCAATAAAAGACGTGAGTAGTGAAGCGAGCTCGGCCTGGTCGCGACCATCTGGGTACATGGACAACCAGAAGTGGTATGCGCAATCTAGAGCCTCACAAGTGTCTTCATCGTCAAACTTCGCTTTTTGCAGTGCTTTAGTCAGGTCGGCTTGAACCTTGTCCCAGAGAATGGTGGCTCGTTCGTAGTCTAGCCACGATACCGTCTTGGAAATGATTCTCCACCGCAAAGACCGTATGTCAGACGGAGGCTTGCTAGAAGACCAGACTTTCAGGGCAAGGTCCGACAGTTGGTTTCCGACAGCATCGGCGAAATCGTCTTTAGTGATTGCAGATGCGATTGTATCGAGGAAGATGAATACTGCCGCCGGCCGGAGAGTCTCCTGGCCTTCGACCCACTGTAGTAAGCCAGCAATTTGTTTCGTTGTCAAAGACTTCTCGATACCGCCAACGAGCGTTGCGTTGCGATGTACCCTGGTGAACCAGACAGGCCGGTCTCCAGAGCGCAGCGCCTTGTCCTCGAATTTTGACAGTTGGGAGAACCATTTCTGCAAGAAGGTCGACAAGTCGCGAGCGTTTTCGAAGCCGGTGATCAACGACTCGATAAGCTCATGCATAGTCGCCTCGTCGGCCTTCGCCCCAGCTTCAGTGATTCTGTCGCACACCTGGTCGAATAGTTGTGAACTCTCTTCGGACTGTAGGAATACATCCGCATCGCACTTAGCAATGAGAGAAAGGAGGCGCCAGTCAGTTTCACTAGGGCTTCCAGCAATGGCGTAGCTGTTGGCGACCAAACGGAGATCGTCCAGGGCAATGCGGGACTTGTTGGTAATCGCCTTTTCGAGAATGACGGCCATCGCCTGCGACTTTTCGTCTCTGGGCAACTGCTTAATTGTACGCTCAGACATTTTGAAAACTTCTTGCATCCAAGCCTCCTCGGCCTTGGTTGTAGTAAGCCCGCCGACAACTCTTGGTGCGGACGACACCAGACTGTAAAAGATCGGTACGGAAACCGAGGCGTTGCTCTTGACCATCTCGAAAGCACGGATGACGACCTCAAGATCGGTTCTGTTTAGGTACGCCGACCTAGCCGGCAGAACCAGGTTGCGCTGCAGGAACCTATCCAGGTCTCGGGTCCAGAGCCTGACCACTTGGTCGTCAAGTTCCAGCCGCTGCTTTATCTTTCCAAGTATGGAAAAAGACGTGCGCGAAAAATGTGTCGCTACCTCCAATGCGTCGGCGCCCCCCTGGAGATGCAGCTCCCAAGAGGAAGAGAACACCTTCACCCAGGATTCCTGCGATTCGAACAGCTCAGTGTCTGCTGCAGCCAGGGAGTAATCGCAAAGCAGAAGCAGAGGCGCAAGATATTCTACCGCATCAACGGCTGGTTGCGCGAAGAGAGCCTTGATGTGTTCCGCTCCCATTCTGTCATGGGCGGACCACTGAGCCGCCGGGTCGAGACGTGCAAGGAGGATCTTCAACGCGCCAAAAATAGCCTCGCCAGTTCCTAAGCAGCCTTCGAACGATTTGAGAGTCTGCAGCTCAAACGTCGCGGTACTTGTCCTCTTCCTCTTCTTCGACTTCGATGCTGACGCCTCGGCTTCGGTGCTAGGCTTCGCGACGCCCTTGAGGGTTTGCTGCAGGACAGCCATGAACTTTCTGTCGGCAAGTGATTTCGCAAGAGAGAAGAGGGGTATTCTCTGGAAAGCGCAGCCGAGTATGCGCCATGTCAGGGGGAATCGTCGGATCGTCTCGGCTTCGTCGTTGTTCGCTTTCATAACCTTGAGGAGCCACCTGAGAACGCTCTCTTCGGCCGCAGAGAACGGGCTCTGACAAGCGGAAGTGAGCTGCTTCCATACTCGTTCAAGGTTTTCGCCATTGGTTCCTGGTCCCGTTTGGTCGAGAGATCGTACAGTCTTGACCAAGTCTCTGTCCGAAGTCTTCGACCGTGTTAGCAGGATAGGAGGTAGTCGTCATGGGTGCCAATCTCACTATGGTCTCAGACGAACGACTGGTGCTTGCGTCTGTCATTTCCACATCCATGGTAGGCGGCCGGCCTCAAGTTGCTTCGACAGATGTACAGATACACGGATTGCGCTCTGGTGTAGATCGCAGCGACTCCCCGCGATTTTGGGCTTGAGCTTTCCCAAAATTTCGGGATTCTGCCGCCCCACCCAATCCGATGCGGTCACCGAAAGCTACACCGGTACTGACCGCCCTCGGGTGTTCATCATCAATTTGCCGGGACTCTCCGAAAACATTACTTGGTTCAATCCAACAGCTGAAGCTCCGACCTCGACAACACCATTGCGCATCGAGTCAATTGTGTAAGTAGCCCCTGTCAGGGTTTCCTGCGGTCCATTGACGCTGACGAGCAGCTCCCCAGGGTATCGACGATCATGTCAGACACCTCTGTTCCCCCTCCCCCGAGCGCCGTCGCGCGCCCCGTCAGTGAGGCACTTCTCAACGAGAAGGTAGCTCTCCCCAGTCGCCCAAGTTCGCCTGATTCGAGATCTCTAACGATATGCTAGTGGGACCACTGCCTCTCCAACCTACTCGTCAAGTCTACCCTCGGCCTCGGCTTCGGTGTCGTCTTCTCAGTCCTTCTTTTCAAGCGCAGGGCGTGGCCCGCCTTCGTTGGTGTCGGTTTTGGAGGTGGACGCGCATACGAGGAGTGCAACTCCAACCTGAAGCAGGCCGCCAGAGAGATCAGGAAGCAGGCATGAAATGCCCAAACGTCGAGCCGTTAGACGAGGCGACACGGACCGGAACACAGCTGTACAAATATACTACGTCACACACACGTGAGGCTCGCTAGGGAATCGGAAGCCGGCGGTTCATTCATGCGACCGCCTTGAAGAGCCGGTAATCCTAGAGTAGGACGGGAGACGAGCAAGGGAATAGAGTCTTTTTTATTTGTCTACAATCTGACCCTGTCGCGTGCTCGCGTGATGCAGCTAGATTCGGCTGTAAGGGATTTGCGAGGTCGCATCCTTACCACTCTTGGAGAATGGTCGCGAAGCTCTTCGGCCGAATCGGACGGAGTCCTGGCTGAATGTACAGGTTGGATCTCCTTGATTGCCGGTTGACGGGGCCTTATCACTTGTTGGTTGCTCGGTCCAAAGTCCTGTCGACGAACTATCACCCAACTCCCTATTTCCCCCCCGGCGTCCGACGACAGCTTCTCTCCAAGGTCTGAAAATGTGTTTCGGTGCTAAATTAGTTTTGTCCTCTTCCAATTCCTGCAGTCTGTTCATTTCCGCTTCCGGCACAGGGTTACTCAGCCGCTTGAGACTGTCAATGAATGCTCTGGTCACGTCTTGGGAGGCGGCGTTCGGCGTATCGTTGGAATCTGGGAAGCTGTATGACTGATGTTGTGCTCGGGAGCGCCTCATTTTGACAGCAACCATGCCCATGCAGCCGACAACGCAGACAACAGCGAAGACTGCGAGGGCAAGAGCGAAGATTTCTAGGGGTGTAATTTCGAGCGGGAGCGGCAACGGTTCGGGTGTAACTCTATAGTCCTGATGATGACCCTCGCTAGCGGCAATCTCTCTCGCCCGGTTGATGAAGCTTGAGATATCTGCTGTACTAGCGGGCCGGGGAACTTTATGTCCACCGCGGCTGAAACATGGCCTTGCTGCCCGGCGGCGTGTGGACTGAAAGTTGTTTGCAAGAAGAATTTTGCGAGTAGCGGACGCCATTAGAACAGCAGAAGGTAAATAGGTATGTGATCGTAGTGTCTTGTAGGTGATTGATGAGAAGAACAAATAGGTGCTGTCTGAAGGTTGGGGTTGGCTGGTAAAGGAGATGGTCAACATATGGAGGTAGCTGACAGGCAGTCCTCGAGCCTTTTCACAGGCTGCACTTTCTCTAGAGCACAGCTCGCTCCCGGGCCTGCTGTTCTTACTAGTTTCGTCTCGGAAATGCAGGTGAAAGGCAGGATGAAGGTCATCGGAAGCACCTTCTTGCTTTAGGGTCGGGGCTGACAGCATAAGTACGAATCTCATTAGACTTGCCAACTCTTATCCAAATTAGAGAGGCCACTAACAGCATTCACAACTGCCTAAAAATCGAAATCTAAGATATCGGTTAACCCATTTAGTGCAAATTTACTACAGGAAGCAACATCGCTAGAACTTTCCATGCTCAAGGCGTGAAATTAATTGGCAAGATGTTTTGCTTAAGCGTGGAAGATGGCGGGCAGGATTCATTGGCAGTTGTGTAATAAACAAGTCTCATGCACACATTGATAGCATCAGCCATCTGCCTAGAAATGAAAACATATGTCGTAAGGGACTGTCCAGGTCGTTGTCATAACTTTACATGGATGGTCTTGATTGCTCCAGTGTGAATGCAAGGAACTAAACCGTCTTTCATCACTGTTTTGCATCTTTCGGGATGATTTGAACAGAACCTATTTGGCAATCATGAGGCGGTTTTGTTATTTGAGACATCAAGCCGGAACCTATACTTTCCAAATTGAAGCATCAGCCTTGCATGCCCATGTTGTTTCCTTGAGAGACAGGTAAACCACGATGGAGGGCCTCCCGCTCTGGACCGGGAGCTTGCTATGATCTCGGCGATTGCGGTGACGGACGCCGACAGTCCCCGCTCCGAGGAACCGGTGCCGATAACCCGGGCTACCGAGCCGATCATCGACGCAACCTAGAATCGCAAGTTCCGCATCGGTGACCTCATTCGGAATCAATGGAGGAAAGCATATATACATGTGTACCTCATCCAGCTCAACCAGACGCACAAAAGCAGGTTGGACTTTAGGTAGCCGTGGTGAAATCAAATCCGCACACAGCCATTGGACGACGACAATCAAGACCAGCTGACTAATAGTCCACTTGAGCTAACTGCCGCCACCTACCGCCCACCACCTTTTACATCATCAGCTATTATCGATCAGCAGTATCTACAATTTTCCCCAACATCGCCAGCCAAGCTTGGAAGCCACTCAACATCACGCCGCCAGCACCCCGCCAAAATGGCCGCAACCTTACGATGCGCACACGCGCCTTCGATCGCAAAGATCTTTGTTCAGCTCTCACGCCGCACGAACCAGACGTCGAAACATCCAGTTCCGATCCTCTCGGTCCTCGTACCGAGGTGGAAGCCCTTGCCCACCATCAGCCGAGCAGGCTTCAGCACCAGCCGCAGACGCTGTTCCGAAACTATCTCCCGGACAAGTTCGCCGCAGAAATATGTCCGGAGGACGGTGCAACAGCAAACTCGCGCTTTCACGGCTTCTACGGCACGGGGGCAAACGAGATGCGCATGGAACCCGAAGAAAGATGAGGATGGGCAGGAGATGAAGCTCGAGATTACAGATAGAGCAGGAAAGGTATTCCTCATCCGCGCAGACGCACATAAATCGGCCATTCATGGGACTAACCGCGGCGACACAGCGTCTGTCAGAAATCATGAAGAAGGACAACAACCCCAACCTGGCGCTGAGGATACAAGTCGAGAGCGGGGGCTGCCACGGCTTTCAGTACCTCATGAGCTTGGTGACGCTGCCTGAGGGTGGCGAGGGCGGAGAGGACTGGTCTAAGGTAGTGGGGGAAGATGACACAGTGTTCCAGTACTTGCCAGACACCGCCGACTCCTCCAGCATCTCATTTGACGGCCCAAAGGTGGTGATTGACGAGCCGTCGCTGGACCTGTTGAAGGGTAGCAAGGTGGACTTTACGATGGAACTGATTGGGTCCCAGTTCAAGATCACGGACAATCCGTATGCGTCAAGCAGCTGTGGATGCGGAACGAGCTTCGACATTAAGATCTGAGAAATGACTAAGCGCACATGAGTGCTAATGTACATTGGAATATTGGCTTAGCCGAGGCGTACCATTACTGTACAATAAGAGTGCCCGGGACCAGGGCCGGGCGGGTACTAAGCACTTTCGGGTACTGGACCTTTACGACAACACTTCACAATGTACATACACATACACATACAACTCTCAGGAGAGGCTTGCATTGCTACTCATAGAACATGGTGGATTAAGAACCCGGATGGTCGTCATAATGATCAATTCACAAATTCCCTTTTGTGGTTATCAACGCCGTGCGACCGTGCCAATCATGTAATAAACCCGTGGTATTCTCAAACCTGCCGAAGCCCGAGTAACTAAACCTGCCAAACCCCCCCCATTTTTGTTGATCAAAGAGCCACTTGACGCCCGACAGAGCTTAGTTCATCTGGCGGATAAGAGCGTTGATCTTGTCCTCGCGGTTGCCAAGGTCACCACCCTCGATGAAGTGCTTGAACTTGCGGGGGCGGAAGCCACCAGTGGGGTTGGAGAGCTTGAAGGGCCAGAGGAAGTTGGAGGCCTGCTTGAAGTTGGGGCCGACGGTGTAGATCTCGTGGATCAGGTCCTCCATGCAGACAATGCCGTACTTGCCGAGGTTCTCCTCGATGATGGCGTTGTCGGTGAGGGCAACACGCTGCTTGTTGACCTTTCCGTAACCGCGCTTGTAGACGAGCTCCTTGACGGACTTGAGGTTGGGGTAACCGTAGGCGACCCACGGCTCGATGATCTTGATCATCTCGGTGGTGGCCTTGGTGATCTTGATGAAGACTCCGTTGTTGATCTGGAGGAGACGGAGGAGCTGGAGGATCTTGCGGGGCTTGGGGGCGATCTTGTTGATACCCTTGATGCGGATAAGGAAGATCAGCTTGGCCTCGGCAGGGACGTAGGCGGAGTCGTTCTCCCGGGCGACGCGGGAGAGACGGATCTTCTCGCGCTCGGCATCACGGTACTCCTTGATGTACTTCTCGGCGCGCTTGAAGATGACCTGGCGCTTCTCCTTGTTGGCCTTGAAACAGTGTTAGCGAACTGTCCATGGATCGTACTGTTCAGTGAAGAAGTGGATGATCCGGCAAGTGTCAGACCCGAAAGAAGGTTAATTCCAACAGCATCGACCGTAGTCTAGTCGTGAAGGTATGTTATGCATCATGAAGGCGGGGGAGAAGGTGGGTGGAGAACAAGATGGGGAACAACGTACAGTCTTGCGCTTCTCGGTGGCAGCGTTGCGCTCGGCGCGAGCCTTCTCCTGAGACTTGCGCTTCTTGAGAAGGGTCTCGGGAACCAGAATCTGGTTGGAGGTGGGGACGGAACTGCAAACGCGAATCAGATTAGTACGCAGTCCGACATACTGCAAGCAGCATGGGTTAGAGCGCCGGTGCGAGAATTGTAGCTGAAGCGCGACATTCTCGCTATGGCTAACTCGAAGTCATGACTTTGATCGGTGAGCGACTGTGCAAGGATGCCTTGGCCCCCTGTAGAGGGAGGATCGCAGAGCCCCGAGTCTTCTGCTCATCCGACAACACCTTGTGCACACTGATGTGTAACAAGAAATAGTGCACGCATGTGTTGATGCTACGACGGCAGGCTTCTCAGCACAGCATAGGTAGCCATGCGGCAATGCTTTTAAGGGAGAACGAGTGACCGTTCATCCCCAACACCCTAGACACCGTCTCTCAATCCGCAAGCCATAGTTCCAGGTCATGCAAAGAAGGAGGGAGATGTCCAGGAGGGTTCGAGCTGAGAGCCGAGCATTCACGACGAGGTGAAGCAAGGTCTCCAGCGAGAGGACCACGACAATCTGCAAGACATCGCGAACGTGCGGACGGGGATATGCTGCTGCATCAGGAGCATTGATGGTGAACATACGTGGCGGCCATTGTGAAGGCGGGTTTGGTGGTCGTCGGCGGTTGTCGTCGAAAATTGGTCGCTGAAGAAGAAGGGGGAAAAGTAGAAAAAGACCAGAGAGCGGGAATCGCAACCTTTAGGCAAAATAACTTTTTCGTTTCCACTCTTGCCTTGGGGGGCCCAGGCACGGACGACAGAGCAAAAAAACTCGCTTAGGTAGGGTTTTCGCTGGCGCTAAACCTGTCCTGGTGGTTCTGCCGCCAGCAACCGCCTCAACCCCGTCAGGGCACTCACGCCCACTTTTCGCACCCACGCCTGGAATGAAATCTCGTTTTGGGAATTTGCGATGAGAGAGAGAGAGAGAGCTTCATTCGCAACCATCTCCGACTAACCACCACCCGGAATCAATTCGCCAAACCCAGCAGTTACGATGGCCCCCAAGTCCAAGACCGTCCGTCCCGCCCAGGAGAACACCTCCTTGGGTCCCCAGGTTCGCGAGGGTAAGTTTTTCAAAGCCCAAGTTTCCAACTCGCGACGTCGCCGATCTAGTTGAGCGTCGCGGGGGGGGGGGGCGCAAATGTTGCGAGAAAAATGAAGAGAAAAAAAAAGTTTTGCTAACTTGACCCCGCGATCCGCAGGCGAGCTCGTCTTCGGCGTTGCTCGTATCTTTGCTTCCTTCAACGACACCTTCGTCCACGTCACCGATCTCTCGTAGGTCTCACCTCCCGCTCGTGTCCGCAGTCGAGTGGCCCCTCCTGCGGTCAACGAATACTGTATATGATGCTTGAGGGACAAAGATGGCTAACTGGGTGATTCCAGCGGCCGTGAGACCATCTGCCGTGTCACTGGTGGTATGAAGGTCAAGGCCGACCGTGACGAGTCTTCCCCCTACGCCGCCATGTTGGCCGCCCAGGACGTCGCTACCCGCTGCAAGGAGCTCGGCATCACTGCCCTCCACATCAAGATCCGTGCCACTGGTGGTAAGTCGAGACCTAGACCGATCTGCCTCCCCCTAACTCTGGGCAACCTTTCTGATGAAGCTCCCTGCAGGTAACGGCACCAAGACCCCCGGCCCCGGTGCCCAGTCTGCTCTCCGTGCCCTCGCCCGTTCCGGCATGAAGATTGGCCGCATTGAGGACGTTACCCCTACCCCCTCCGACTCTACCCGCAGAAAGGGTGGTCGCCGTGGTCGCCGTCTCTGAGCGCCCGGTTTTATCCAGCATATCATCAAATGGTTGTTGGCCTGGGTGGTCTCGGGACAGGAGTGCTCGTTGTTTGGTTTCTGGGTGGCATCGCGAAAAACGCGGGGAACGGCTACTTAGCCTGGTCCCCACTCTACGCACTGTGACATGCCTTCTGCTGCGGGCGACAGTATCTATCGTAGACAGAATAGAAACTCGCCATATATGGCCTGAACTGAAGAGTAGCTCCTGAACCCCCTCCGACAAATTGTGCACACATTTGCGTCGCGACCATGTGAAAATGAATGTGGTGATTTGCAAAGTCCATTGTTCTGTAGTACCTTATGTGTTTCTGCGGTATGCTAGGCATACCTACCCATGATTTACATCTAGTGATGCTACCCCTTAAACCCCTAAAGCGATCACGGTTGTCTTCGTCTCCCATTTCACAAGTCCATGCCCTGAACGCCAGTCGCTTGAATTCTGATGCTTGATCTATGCCACCCGAAATCCAATGGTATATCATACATCGCGAGGCGTCCGCTATTTATATGCAGGCTTCAAAGTCCACATGCCCCTGCCGGTGCCCCCAGACTTACTTAATACAGCCACCGTAGCCAGGGCACTCTTGAATTCCAAGATTTGCTTCGGTTTCTGGCAATAGGGGTTAAAGTGATCCACCACCATTTTGGAAGGCGCCTTGCCCCCATGTCGTCTGATGAAGGTCTGGATGAGAGGGATAAAGTCCTTCTCCAAGAGATTCTTCTCGCCACCCGGAGTGCCCGATCGTGAACTCGTGCCACTGGTTGGCGCACTAAGCCCCTGACGATCGGCCAACGCAGACATGACGCCCAAGGAATTCACGCCTCCACGCCGACGCTGCGCAACGGGACGGCCGGCTTCGCCAACCTCACCGGTCCAGGTGACAGTACCGATGGGCGTGCGGCGCGCCACCTCACCCGCCCGCCGTAGAGCAGCTTCTGCCTGGGCGGCAAACCTGCGTGCCTCTCTCTGGTTCATCGCCGGATCCGCCTGCACCCGTTGTTTCCCATTCATAATTTGGTCATGCTCGTACGCGCTCTCGACCGTCCGGGAAAAGAGACTCTCCGTGATGCGTTTCTCGTCGTCAAGCGCCTTGTCCTCCGTGAACTCCTCCACGGCAGCGATGCCCGCGAGCTTGCGAACTGCGTCTATTTCGTCTTCGGCCTTGATGGAGGAGATGGGTACCGCATTCCTCGAGGCTTTCTCCAGCTGACTGCTGGCCTCTGGCTTGTTGTATTTCACCTCGGCCCCCTCAAACACTTTACTTCTGTTGGCGCTGGCCATGCTATGACTGTTATCGCCGAAGCTGAAGAGGTCGTATAGATCAGATAGGTCGAAGTTGGCGCGCTGCTTCGGATCCTTGAGGACCTTGTTCGTCATGAACTGTTTGAAGATCTGACGGTGATAGATTTTCTCCTCGATGGTGCCCGATGTCATGAGCCGGTAAATCGCGACCGGTTTGGTCTGACCTAGTCGCCACGCTCTTTCTCGGGCTTGCAAGTCTGTCGACGGGTTCCAGTCAGGGTCGTAGATGACAATCCTCGTGGCGCCAGTCAGGTTGACACCTAAACCGCCCGTCTTCGTGGTGAGAAGAAAGACGTCGATCGATGGGTCGTGATTGAACCGATCAATCAGGGCCTGCCTCTTTTCCACAGCCACTTCGCCATCCATTCGAAGGTAGTTCATTCCCTCCATCTTCCCGATAAACTCTTGCAGGATGTCAAGCATGATCTTGGTCTGGGAGAACAGGAGCGTCTTGTGGCCAAATCGTTTCCATAACGGAAGAAGTTCGCCCACCGTCTGCAGCTTGCTAGATCTTCGGGGGCTTCCCCAATCGTAACCCGGCTGACCCTTCTTTCTAGCATTGATGAGGTCTGGGTGATTGCAGATCTTCCGTAGAATGTCGATGCCGTACAAGGCTTGTCGTTTCTTGGCCATAATCTGGGAGACGGCGTCCGAGTGAATGAACCTGACGTACTCTTCGTTTTGCTCCGGAGTCAGCTTGCAGAACAGCACCTGCTCCGTCTTCTCTGGCAGGTCTGACGCAACGTCGGTCTTGAGTCGTTGAAGAAGATACCTGCTGATGGCCTCCTTGAGGGTCGTTGCGCAGTTCTCGGCCGTCAAAACAGCCAGGTTGGTGGCGTTTGCATGGCCACCCATTCGGATGGGCATTTCGAACTGCTGCCTGAAGCTCACGAGCGTGCCAAGTTTCATGGGATAGATGAAATCGAACAGCGACCAGAGCTCGACCAAGTTGTTTTGGATTGGCGTGCCTGAGAGAATCAGGCGATGTGGGGTGTTGAGCTTCTTGCAAGCAATCGTAACATCTGCGTTCGGGTTCCGAATCTTGTGACCTTCATCGAGAACCGCATATCCCCATTCATGAGATAACAACTCATTTTGGTAAGAGTGCAAGCCGGCGTACGTCGTGACCAGAACATGGCCATTCTTGACAACGCGCTTGATGATCTGGCGCGCAGCGGGGCCGTTCTTGCCACCGCCGCCATAGGGTTCGTCGTCATCATCCTCGTTCACGTTTATCATGCCGCTCCCTGACGAATGCAAAATCGACACCCTCAAGGCAGGCCACCACCGGTGAAACTCGTTGACCCACTGCTGCATCACAGTCGCTGGGACGACGACGATGACGGGCTTGTCAAGTATCTTGCTGTAATGCAAGGCCGCAATGAAGGCAATCGCCTGCACTATTGGTCATATTAGCGTTCGGGCACTTGCAACAGTGCGCATGAAGAGTACCTGTCTTTCCCAGACCCATTTCGTCACCGATGATGCCGCCAACGCCCTGCTCGTAGAGCTCCGCAAGCCAATTAACACCGGTTTTCTGATAAGCAAACAGGGATGGATGGATGTCTCCCGGAAGCTTCAGTTTGAGATTGTCGCCAAACTCATAATCTGAATGGTCGGGCGATGGCTTGAACCATTCTTCTTCACCGTCATCCTCAGCCAAAGAAGCCCCATCATCCCCTCTCTTCTGCTGGCGTGCTCTTCTGCGTCTTCGAATCCAGTCTGCAAGGCGTGCTTGGTAAACGGCTTCATTTCCATCGTCGACACTGCTTAGATCGACCTTTGCTCCGTTGACGGTGACTGTGGCCTCTGCAGCCTTCTTCTTCGCCTTGCCCTTCTTTCGCTTACGGCCAGTCGCTTCTTCTTCGCTGGTGTCAGAGGCGTACTGGCTCTCTGGCGAACTGGCAGCCGTTGGTTCAAAGTCGTCGGAGGACGCATCATCATGCTCCGTCCTGCGTTTCTTTCTTGGTCGAAGAGAGAACTCGCCCTCAACAGAACTCGGAGCGGTTTGGGGTTGCTCTGCAAATCCAGGCATTCGCAGCACTTGGTGAGATTTGGGCTCCTCGTCGTCACTCCGGAGCTCCTCCGCTGCAGCATCTTCCTCGGCTTCAATGAGAACATCTGCGAGTTTGCCTTCAAAACCGGCCGGTCGTTCGCCTCCAATGTTGGAGAATGGTGTTATTTTCCCGGTTCGGACGAGGAACTCTCGATTCGACTCGCCAGGCAGTCTTCGGGACTTGCTCTTGACCGGGTCTTCGTTCACCGCAACTTCCTCCTGTCTCTTGTCGATCCGGGCTTGACAATCTGCGATGTCGCTGATGATGCAATTGATCTCGAGATCGAGTTTGTCAATTTCCTTTTGAATATTCCGTGACTGATACGGGTTACGACGGGCTCCTTCCAGTTTCTTCTGCTGTTCGACCCTCTTGGCTTCATGTTTCTGTTTGTTGACCTCTAGCTTCTCGATGCGCTGCTTGTCTTTCTTGTCTTCTGCTTCAACCAAAGCAGCGTTGGCCTGCGTGGTGATATCACGCTCCAAGTCATCTTGATCCCGGATGTCGGCTGCGATATTCCGCAGCAATGCAGCTTCATCGGAATGGTCCCTTGAGTGGGATTCGGCTGCCTTTGGGGTATTGTCTGTGGTTGTGACAAGCTTGCTTCTCTCACCGACGGATTCGCCATCATCACGGTTATCTTCTTCGTTGGTTGTCATTGTGAAGAGCACTTTCCACAATCTTCCACCTTCCACCCAGGCGTTCGAGATGGGACCTTCAAATACGAGGGAGTGGAGATGTTGGAATAAGGAACCGTCTGCCAACGTGCGTCTGGATCAGCAAAGAAACCGGGGTTGTCCGGGGAAGTGTGAGTGAGTTTGAGGTGAGAAAGAAAGCGATCACAGGTAAGCTAGATAAGACCTGCCGTAGCTGCCTCACAAGTACTGAGTGTGCAAGAGCCAACTCCGAAGCCTCTTGCCTCTTGATCTTGAAGTGACTCACCAAAAATGGTTGAGATGGAAGGCAGCAGGCGCGTCGAGCTCCGGGGTTGGTTAGCGACCTGCTTTCCAAATGATGACGCCACCGGAGGAAGGCAGTTGCGAACGGGTCGCGCTGTCAGGTGTCTTGCAAGGGTCTTAAGTGCCAAAATGAAGAAATAAACCCCAGAAGGAAGTGAGAGACCGAATTTTTGATTGGATATTGGGGGGAAAAGGCGGGGCATATCTCTCACTGGTGGCTTTCTCTCCTCCGCAGCCACATTTATGAACTTCGCTGGCAAGCTAGGCAGCCAGCCAGGCAGCCTAGATAAGCCACATCTGACTAATCCCTAGGAGACAAAACACAGCAAGACCAAGCCATGGCAATCATTGTCTTGTTGCGGTGCTCAGGAAATCTTCAACGTCTCCAGTCGATATCGGTCGCCTAAACCTGTACAAACTCAATTGCCCCGAAGCAGTTCATTAAGGTCGAACAGGTGGTGTCCTGACTAGGGAGGAACGACCTCATCGGTAACCAACATGTTCAGCCTTACACACACACCCAATCTTTTCTCGAAAGTTTGTCGGATTGGATCAAGAACATACTCTTCTGGAGCCCTTCAACAAACCTCTAGCATGCCTCCTACCTGGCTTCAATCTGCGCTCAGTGCCGCCGTCGAACAAGAACCACCCAGGCTTTATGCTTGGGACTTGTCCAATGTGGAAGGTCAAACACAGCCCTTCAATTCGCCGGCCAGCAGTCGCTCTGATGAGCGCATTTCATATCATCATCAAGATGGCTCAGCCCGACGGATTTACATTATGGGGGTTGGTAATCTTGGTACTCTTTTCGCTAGCTCGCTTGCCTCCATGCCAGAACCTCCGCCAATAACTCTTGTGGTACACCGGAAGGACCTCCTGCTATCATGGAGGGAACAACCAGGCATCGAAATCACCCGACGAGGTTCCACTCAAAAGCATTTGGACTTCGATGTTGAGCTGTGGTCTGAAAAGCCACCGTCCACTGGCCTAAAACGGGAGGTTGCGAAGGGTCAGACAATACGCAACCTGATTATAGCGACGAAGGCATCCCAAGCCCTACCGGAAGTCGATCGAATCCGACGCTACCTCAATGAAACTTCCACAATAGCTTTTGCTCAGAATGGTATGTGTAAACTTTGGCCGCCGCATGGGAAGACATATACGAAGTCTCGTTACCCCGGAACATCACATCCCAATTGGCTGGCGTGTGTCACGACACACGGCGTGACCTCTCTCGGTCGATTTAAGAGTCTCCATGCGTCCGAGGCAAATCTGAAAATCGGCCCTGTACTACTCAACGAGTTTTCTGAGAATGCTTCTTACCTATCGGATGTCCTTTGCCGAGCCCCAAATCTTCACGGACAAAAGGTTACACAAGATGAACTTTGGATTCTCCAACTGGAGAAGCTCGTCGTCAACTCGATTATCAATCCGCTGACCGCCATTCTTCGTTGCAAAAACGGCGATCTATTCCTCGAAAAGGAGGGCGTTCTCGCGGAACTCATTAATGCCCTGTTGCTAGAAGCTAGCAATGTTCTTCAGGCTCTGATTAAGGACCGGAGCACCGACGCAATCATACGACCGGTATCTCTGGAAGCCACATCGACTACGACAGTAGAATCGGATCGCAAGTGTATACATCAACGGCATGACCTCTTGGATCGCTTCTCTCAACCTCAACTATATGAGATGTTATATAGCGTTGGGAACAAGGTTAGAGACAACACAAGTTCGATGCTTCAGGATGTCCGGGCCGGCAAGCAGACTGAGATCGACGAATTCAACGGCTGGCTAGTTGAAACTGCGGGTTACCTCAACGACAACTTGGATGTTACCAATCACCGCATCCTAGTTGATCTTGTGCACAGCGGCGCCGTTTTCGAAAAGGGGTCACTCGCCAACTATTTTCCTTATTTGAAAGGGTTCAAGCCTGCAGCAGTCTGAAGTCAGAAAGATCACCGATCCGAGTTTGCGATTCCGAATCCACAGTTTAGAAACTACGATATTACGCAGTCCCACTGCTACCACCCCCCAAAACGCTGTGAATATCAGCCCAGCGTTCCACGAGATCTACCTCGATCATACTCAAGACGTTAATGGTACAGGGTACATCCCTATAGACGGTCATCCCTATATACGGACGGTCTGAGCTACCTGTTGCCTGCGAGTACGTTGTACACTCAGCGCCCACGAACTGAGGAGAGAAGCGGTACCGGTAGACACTCATCACACTCTCTGCTGACATTTTGCCAGCCGTCATCTTCCAGCCGTTCTCGTACCAGCCTCTTTTTCACTGTCAGCTCCCTGCAATAGTGGCTAGCCAATTGTACTGGACCTCGCGCACGCCCTTCACCAACCTGCCAGCCACATTGTCAACCTAACCGCCTGCCAGCCTTTTGAGAAATCAACGTGGATGGGCATCGTCCAGAGACCTCCTATTTGCAGAGCTATCTTGTAGCGCGGCCCATCGTTACCGTTACATTCAGGTCGGTTGCCCTCATTTGCCACATTCGCTTCCCTGTCAGCCCTTAGCAGACTCCAATATAGGCGCAAGATTCCGTGTACTCGTACTATAGTACTATCAGCATCAGCTATACGTATCGCGCCAGGGGAAGCAGTCCCTTGTGGCCTTCATGGGAGGACCCGGTTCAGAGTGCTTTTTTCCCAAGGAAACGCTCATACTCTTTGCCCCTCAGGATTTTCACCTGCCGCTTACCCGATGCCTCCAACATAGGTAGATAGGCGTGAGAGATGTGTTTTTGAGAAGCTACACCCACGCCCATCAGTGATCTACGGCAAAGTAACTTTTTCATTTATCGTACGGTTCCGAGTGCCCTTGCAAATTGGTCTCAACGATATCTATGTAGATCATATTGACGATACTCATATATACCTTACAGTTGTGCTTCGCATAGCACTCATCAACCGTTTACAAACCTGCTCGCAACGACCAGCCGGATAAATTGTCAGCAAGGGTCTCAGCGGCTTTGTACTAATCTCTCAAACAGGCTTGTATCGCATTGCGCTTCGTGCACAAAGCAGACCGATCTGTTACAATAAATGCATCGCAGGGAGCGTGCCAACTATACAACGACATTGAAGGCCCTGGCCTTGGCCTGGAGCCAGCATGTGCCTCAAGACTCCCGGCCTGAAGCCACACCACCGGGCTTATAGCAGCACGACGTTCTTCCCTGCATACATCTTAGGGCTTGCTTTTGCAGTTGGTTACCTGCCACATCCCGGTTGCCCCATGGCAGCCACCGTCCCGCCAAGCAGCCAAATTAGGAGCGGAGCCAATGACTTCGTCGAACACACTGAAGCCAAGCTAATGAGGATTCGATTGCATCGCCGTTTCTGCCGTGGCGAGCTCTGTGCCTCGCGACCCAAGAAACGAAATCAGCCAGTAACGCCGAAAGCTACACGGTGGAGATTCTAGCGGAGCCTACATTTGTCTGTCGATTGCGCTCTATCTTTGAATACATGGAGGATCCAACTCATCTTGATGCCCCAATTCTCCGATTGGCCAGCAGGGGTTGGTCGAAAGCTCCGGTGCATATCTAACGGAGAATTTCTTGACGAGGCCTGTCTGATAGAATCTCGTTAGCACATGGTGGAGACCCTGGATGACTTCAATCTCGACAAGGCTCTCAGGGACGAGTAGCACTCGCGGGGAAGCAAGGCCAAAACAACCTGCTCAGGTGAGAAATCTGGACCTTTGCAAGCCCACATCTTACCACACCCTCGACCGTTCAAGTTCCGGGGCTTGTCGGCAGGCTCGACCCTCATTCAGTGTTGGGGCAGGCAGAAAAGGTCTTTTGGTGTGGTTGCACTGCAGCAGTGACCCGCATAGTGCACCCCCCCTCCCCGCCGTGCTGGTGGTCGACCTGGCCGCATATGCATGTTTCTCGCCGTTGCCCAGATAACCAAGAACAGTCCCTCGGTTCGGAAACAGATGGGGAGAGATGGAGAAAACGATCCTTTGTGCAACGGCCAGAAGACACACCTTCGGAGGTGCTTGACCCTAGCATATACTCGGATGTTGTTGGTCCTCGGCTGCGGAACTGT
Organism: Colletotrichum cereale; assembly: GCA_034509685.1. NCBI lineage: Eukaryota > Fungi > Ascomycota > Sordariomycetes > Glomerellales > Glomerellaceae > Colletotrichum > Colletotrichum cereale. The sequence continues at coordinate 75,944 of JASUDE010000149.1, forward strand.
CAGTCTGTCAGCCGCTTGATCCAAGCTTTCCGGACTTGTGCATAAGGGAACTGGTTCCGGGAACGCAACAGCCATGGGTTCCTTGCCCAAAGCTATGGGGGAGCGGTATTGCACTCTGTAGGGTTTGTCGGGTTGAGGCATATTATCCTTGGTGTGGTCGTTCTCCGAAGCCGTTGTTGACCTGGGGCCTCGGCCAGGACGGCTTTCCCGCCGATGCCTGCCCCGCTGATGCCTGACCCGCCCGACCCGCCTGTTAACCGCATCAGCCCCGGACCCTGAGGCGCAACATGACGATAATGATGTTTTGAGGATCGCGCAGAGGTCGCAACCCCGGTCTACGCCCTTGGGATTCGGACCAGCATCCCCCAGCTATAGCATTAAGAACCCTCAATGTTCAACCCGGGAGTTGACATCCGGAGGCCCATCATCAACTGACAACCGCACATTAAGAGTTTCACTTTGGGCGAGATATTTGCCGTGCATGCCGGCTCCTCAGTACGAAGCGCCCGAACCATTGTCACCCTGAAGAAGTCTTGGGGTAGTTGACAGTACAAGAGCGTGCCACACGAATTTGGGGAAAGGTCGAGGCTCGGCAAGACGATGGCTCGAAGTTTTGTGCATCGTCTCATCTCCATGGTCGCTCAAAGGTTACATTTACGGAGATGTCCTTTGGATCATGACATGACCGTTTCTCCCGTTTTGGCTTTGGCTTTGCTTCATTTAGCTGCCTCTGAGGAAATCCAACCTAACCGTTGTCGCTGCTGTCAGACATCCGAGGCTCAGTTCTATGCGCCAAAGGCAAAACGGGTTGCCCCCCCCTTCATCCCGCGTCCAGATTCGGAAAGGGATTTTCTTCCAGGTCACGATCTCTTCAAGGCTAACCATTTGGTTAAGGTGTCATCAAAGGGCCAACGCAACCCGAAAGAAGGAACAGGGCGGTCTTTGCCTCTTGCAAGTGTCCAACCAGAGCCTGACAGCCGTCGGCCGAATCCATGTCTCAGATGGTTGGCCCCGCCTCGTTCCCGAGTTCTTGATGGTCTGGACCATCGGAACTGCCTCCAGATGGCCGTACCGATGCAGTCTATGCAGTATCACATTGTGTCAAAGGTGACATGCGGAAACAACTCGACCAAGGCTAGCCCGTCACGTCACTGTCACTGCATGTGCGCGACGTACGACAGCTCGCCTCGCGTGGGTGCGCCGCATTTCACATAGATCGGCCCACCGAGAGAGAGAGGAAACCGGGAGACAGCAGCCACACTGAACGAACCGTGCGTGTGACTTTCCGGGCAATTGACCGCTTCTTTCTCTCTCCTTCTCTGGATTCGGCCTTTGGCTAGGGGGGGGGGGGGGGGGGGGGGGGGGG
>JASUDE010000149.1:77319-102066 GCA_034509685.1 Colletotrichum cereale
GAGTGTTTCAACGGCCACAAGCCGTTGCCAGACCGGCCGCTCTGGGTGGACGCAGAGTCAAACGAAAGCCTGCAAGGTGATCAAAGGGCCACCTGCCGGTGCCGACGACTGGAGCCAGCGAGAGGGCCGGATCATACGTCGGTCACTGTCGAGGGGGGAAAAGGGAGACAGCTACCCCGGGCAAGAGGCCTTTTGGGCATCTTGACACGATCACGCCCAACGCGGTGCACCCGGAATAGGAGTCCACCCGGCGGGCCTTCCTCAAATGCCTGACCTGGTCAAGTTGGCCGACTTCCTAGGCTGGCCTATTGTCGATACCGATATAGCAGTGGTCCCCTCCGCCCCGTTTGAGTGGCAAGCCTGTGCCGGAGCGACAGTACTGTGCACCAGTATAGCAATCTTGCTCAACCCTGGCCTTCGCCCCCGCACTTTCGGACCTTTCGATCTGGACCCCCCAATGCCCTCATTACTCGCCAAAAGGTCAACTCGGGTAGACCTGGGCAAATGCGTTGGGGAGAGAAACGAAAATAACGCCGACCCGTCCTGGATAGATTAGGATGGCCTTTTCTTCTCCTCTCGCTTAAACTTGGCATGAAACATTACGGAGCCGGGAACACGTCTCCGCGGCGTCCGAGTTTAGTAACCCGTCGACCGCGATGCCCTGGCCACCTCCGTCCGTCCCTCTGGCCTCAACCCTCCCCTCCCGGCCCCTTGGGGGAGCGATGGGATGGGACGGGACCTGGAGACGCGCTGGCGCGGGTGCCAAAACATGTGCCACGCGAGGAAAACAGGAATGGGCGGCGACACGTCAACGTCAACGTCAACGTACGTACGTCCAAGTTTTCGGACGAGGCTTTGGAAGGGGGGGGCGACTCTTGACGGAATCAGAACTACAACGCCGCCGCATAAACGGGCCAACGCGAGCGCGTTTGCTGACCCGAAGCGACGACGACTGCTGGGTCGCATGCTCTGCCGCAGGGTCGGTGTTCGGACGTAGACGCCGCTGGGTCCCCACCTCGATCACGTTGCCGACCCTGCCTGCTGGTAGCATTTCGGTGGATTCAAGCGAGGTTGCAATGGCAGCCATGGTAGTAGTTGCTACGTAGACCCGACCGACTCGGGGGGAAATACCGCTTGTACTGTACATACTACTATGTATGTGGGCATGGTCTGTACGAGAAAAGGAAAGAAGAAGGGGAAGAAAAAAAAAATAACCCCCAAGCCGGTCAGACAGACTGACTCATCATCAACGCGGCCCGTTCGTTTACTCCCAAGCTTGACTTCTGCCACCCCCCCCTCCCCGCCCACTCCCACTCCCACTCCCACCAGAAGCCATCTGTCAGAATTGCACGCCTCGTGAAAGTCTTCCACATTTGCCCCCAAGAGGAGTCCCCCAAGAGGAGTCCCCCAAGAGGGGACGCACAATGAGAAACGAATCAGATCTATGTTGGGAGCTATAAAAAAAAAAGAGGTAAAATACAAAGTGGGTAAAGCTACAGAATCGAACAAGAATAACGGCTGGGGGGGGGGGGGAATAACGAGCGTCTGGGGGACGACGGAGACAAAAAGACAAAAAGAACAAAATACAAAACAAGAACAGGACGTCATCGTTGATGCTGATCCGCGCACATCGCCGTGTATGCGGAAAATCTTCCCTTCGCCATCTTCCCATTCCTCTCTCTGCTTTTTTATACCCGCAAGACGCCGTATTCAGCCCTAACCAATCACCAACTCCTGCCCGTGGCGTCTCGCAATCAAATCGATGCTCGTGTTGCAGTGTGAACAGTCGAATACTAGAGGTCTTGAGGATGAGCGCGGAAGACTCTGTATGGCTGCAAGATGGCGACTGTTGTCCGGAAAGAGCGTCGATGAAGAGCCAAAAAAAAAAAAAAAAAAACCAAGAAAAAATAGAAAGGCAATGTGTGCGTGTGCGTGTGTATGAATGTGTATATGTGTTTGTGCCCCCCAAGTCTAATGTTGTGTGTCATAAGTCGAGATATAAGCGAGTAGGTCGATAGAAAAAAAAACCGAAGTGAAAAAGGTAACCCGTGGTGTTCGGGGGTATCTCTAGAATTAGGCGGACGGGTAATCCAGCAAAAGAAAAAGGACAATGCCACTCAAAAGTTGCAGTTATGACGTTGAAGCTGAAGTATAGAGGGTTGAAAAGTAGATGGCTTTAGTTGTCCAACATGGAGCTGGCACAAGCCTTCGGGCCTTGCGTGCTCTCTACTGACGGTGACCCAAGCTGTTACCGGGAACGGCACAGATCACTGGAGCTGCTGCGTATAAATGTTGTCTCCAACCGGGGGCTCAGAGGTTCCCGGAGGAGACATTGAATGCTGCAAGGGAGCACCGCCCATCAACTCCGACACGCGTTCTCGGCAGGCCGCAGGAGTGAAACCGGTGCCGACTTTGTTGGCCACGATGCGCCACTTCTCATTCTCGTAGTCTTGCAGTGCAGTGCGGAGCTTTTGGTCCTAGACATAGAAAGGTCAGCTCGTTGCTCGTCACATCACCCCACAAGGTGTTTGGCAGTAGTCTCTGCTCATTGGAAAGGGGCACCTACCGTTTCGTCGGTCCATTGTGTTGTTTTAGCCTTGAGCTTCGTGCAATAGCGCACTTGCAAAGTTCCTGATGATCTACCCGGGAAGAAATCCGCAATTTGCTTCCAAGTCAGGGACTTGTTCTCCTTCAGGTCGATCAGGAGTTGGTCGTCTTCAGGAGTGAACTTGAGCTTTGGTCCTCTCGGTCTCGGAGCCGGAGACGGCATGCCTGCTTGTCCGACCACGCTTGGGGCTCCGCCTCTGTCCCCGCCATCGCCATCACGCCGCATCATTTTGGAAGGGGGGCCTGTGTCGGGCAAACGATGATGATGGTGCGTGGGGGCCTGCACCGACTGAGCATAAGCGGTCCCCAGAGGGGTTTGCTGCATGCCCTCGAGGTCAGTCTGATCCATGTCGATCCCGGGGACCGATAGATCAAGTTCGTCTGGCCTCGGTCGTTTGGTCCCATGTGGCGTGTGTGACTGCGTAGGTGTTGACATGGAAGGATACAGAGGTGCGACAACTGGGCCCGGAGCACCGTAGTGAGGCGGGCCCAAGTGCCGGGCGTGACCCATGTGGTGCCCCGATTCCATTAGGACTTGGTGTGGATGATGGGGGTGATGAGGGTGTTGCTGTTGCTGCTGTTGCTGTTGCTGTTGCTGCTGCTGTTGTTGCATGGCTTGGTGATGTGAGTGGTGGCTCGAGGGCGGCTCATGAAGAGTAGGCGTTTGGGCAGCGCCATGATGGAGCGAGCTCCTGTGTTGATGATGGGAGGACGACGTGTCATAACCATGCTGCTGTTGACTCTGGTCGCTCGAATGCGACTCCTGTGCAGAATAATCGACATTGTAGTCCCCCACTCGGTAGTTGCCCGCCAGCGTGCCTCCGACGCATGGGTTCCGCCAGAGCGAACCGCTCTGGACGGTCGCCGGGCTCTGAAGAGAAAGAATTGGTTGAGCGAATGCCCTCTCGGGCGGTGTTGGAAGAGGTGAGGGCGGTTGGTGCGACGTTGTGTGGTCGCGGTGGTGGTAGTAGTCCCTCGAACTGCGATCTTGTAACAGCGCTATGGTGTCGCCGTGATGAGACCCCCCCTCCAGAGTCAGCGAACATTCGTGCCCGGGAGGTGTGGAGAGAATTGTCGCGGTGTTTGCGGGAGCTGGAGGTGTTTGTGTCTTGTGACGATGGTCGAAACCTCGTCCAAGTTGGTTGTAGTGGTTGCTGGTGGAGGTAATGGTAGTAATGGTGGCGGTGTTGTGGTGGTGGACGAAAGAGAAAGCCGGAGCTGGTGTTGCGGTCTTGTGGATTTGGTCTCCTCGTCGGTGGAGAGCTAGCTGCCTGTCTGCACGGCACGACGGATAGTTCTCTCTGGCTGGCGGAAGGTGGGAAGGGAAGTAAAGATTAATAAGACAGAATAAAAGTCGAAGTAACCATGCTAGTCTTTTTCTCTCTCTTCCAACTGGTAGTTTTGTTTAAGCTCACGGGATGTTCCTTTGACTTATTATAAACCCGGTTCGGCCCTGGACAAGTGATATAGTGATGAAGTGTCAGAGAGGAGAAAACGCATACGTGGGCAAGGGCTGCATTATATCGTCCGATGTGCCTTCTCGAAAAGAGGAATACCTAGAGGGCCGGCCGTGTGTGGACTCTCTGTCTGGGGGTATGGGAAGGGGATGGAGAGAGAGAGAGAGAGAGAGGGAGAGAGAGAGAGAGAGAGAGGGACATGTATGGGGGGTGTGAGGCCAGAGAAAGAGGGTACATCGACCATCGCCGCTTTTGTCTCCGGATTAAAGCACACAAGCGATTTGCCGTACGCGAGACGTTTTCTGTTCCCGAGCAGGTTGCGGAGACTCGCGTTAACCTTGCCCAGTGATGACGGTAGCATAATTTGGGGATCTTATTATGCCATGGGTTTCGATGCCGGATATAGAAGCAGGAGTATCCGCGGCCGGGCGCGATGATGCAACGAGCGAGGGGTGAGCGTGACAGTGACCAGCTCGGGATGATTGACTGACAGGGCACCCGGGGGCCAGCCCAGGGCAATTTCATAACTCTAAGAGGGCCCCAGATGGATCCAGCTCAATCCTGGAAGGACAGACTGGGCAACCCAGAGGAGGAGAGAGGTCTGGAAAACGCATGGAAGGAATCCAGACGCCTTGAACCGAATGAGGGATAGGTGATGAAACGAGCCCTACCATGCGCTGGCTGGTTGGGAAGGGCATGACAACGGGGTTATTCAAAGAAAGGCCACCCAGGCTGCTCGGCCCCCTGCTTTGCCGGGGAGAGAGAAGAGGGACAGGGGGCCAGCTCTTGGCTAAAGGCAGTTGATTCTTGAGTGTGGATGTGAGTGTGTGAGAATGTCTGCGTGGGTATGTGCGCACGACAGCTCCAGTCCTCGGCCTGGAAGCCCCTCCACCACAGGCCCGTCCTTGACCGGGGGGTAGGGGGGGTAGGGGGGGTGCGCTTTGGGTAGGAAAACACCAACACCAGCAAACCGCAGGTTGAACAGTTCTGCCCGTTTTGGAGAATGCGGTGGGGTCGATTGGGGGCAAGCAGCAGGTTTTGGGAGAGAATGGCCGGTTGAGCACTGGGAAGTCATGCCTTGGTCCTGGAGGGGGTATATCCGGCATAGGGAGGGTATAAGAGAGCCACCAAAGAGAAATCGCCGCTCTGGTACGCGATAGGGCCAGTGAGGCGGTAAGGTTGCAACAGCCACTCGTCTTAGTGGGCAGATTGCCGAGGGTGTGTGTGCAAGCAAGGTACTGCTGGCGGGAAAAGAAGGGCATCTGTTAACTAAGGCCGGCTGCCGCAACGTCAGTAGGACCCTTTCTCCCCTTCTTAGCCCTGATCTCCTTTGCCGCCGGTGGCAGTGAAGGCCTGCCCCCCGTTCGAAGTCCTGGTCGAAGAGCTTCGGGAGCGGCGCGGAAGGGTAAAGCAGTGGCCCCAGGAGGCAAATTACCCTGGTCAACCCATCGAGACGCCGTCCGCAGCCAGGGGGTTTGCGTCCCAAATGGCAGAACAATCGTGTCAGTCGGCGTTCGCCTCGCTGCCGACACGTTGACATGTAGCAGGACGGTGGGCAGATGACACCGCGAGACTGCACAGGACCAAGCGCCGACGGATCCGAAAGACGATGGTGAATGGAACCGACCGAAATGAAGACGAGTACGGTGCTACGGTTGAGGTTCTAGTCCGGCAAATGCGGCGGCTGATGATCCAGGCGGTCGGCACGCGCGTTGACAGGATGGGATGGATAAAGGATTGAGTAGGCGGACGAGGGCCCGGCTGGACTAGTGAGCTTGTGGGGTAACTACCGTGATGCGAGGATGGCTAGGGCCTGGGGACGTGTGCGACTCAACGGCAAGGCCGCACGATGGTGCTGTCATTGAAATCATGGGATGATAGCGGTTCGCTTGAATTGACTAGCCATTTGTTTGTAGACAACGATTGTGCGGGCGCGCAGCCATGTGCACGTAGCCACCTGGAGCCCAAGTTCCTTTCGTCTCGTCTCGAAGACTTGAAAGCATACCCAGATGACCGGATGACCACGCACGCGCGCTGGCGCGGCGGCGCCCTCCCACACACCGGCCTACGCCGCCGCATGGGTCCTTGGCTGACCGTGAGAGCCAGAAAGGTGGCGGGCGTACCTGGAGGTAAGCAGACGCAAAAGACCCCGGCTTTCGAAGACCAGGAGATTGTGCGACTCAATGCACATCCCGGGCTTTTGACCCTCGCTGGCAGGTGAATGAGAACGATGAAGTACGAATACCGTAGGACACGGCTGGACAACGCCCAATTCGCTGGGTCACTGCGTGGCGTTGACTTGGGGTCAGGCAGGCATGTCCTTTGACTCGTCAGAGCAAGGCCAAGCCAGTAGGAAGGGCGCCGGGATGAAGACATCTGGAATGAAAACCGGCAGGGGCTCGAGCTGTGGTGGCCGACTGGGAGACGCTGAAGTGATGCAGCTGGCCGACGAGTTTACCTCGTCGAGACGCGACTGATCAAGAGAGGGGGGTGGCAATTGACGCCAGAGCAGGGGTCGAACGGGTATCGCATGAAGGAAACGCGTTTCACGCGTACCTGGCAATTAAAAGATCAATTATGCGATCCAGGGATGCCGAGAAATCTTTCTAGAAGGAGTGGGACTCCTTTCTAGCGTCTGATCAACCTAATTCTTCGTCGTCGTTGGGGGCCCCTCACCAGAATTTGGAATCGAGGAAGGGGGATCCTTTGGAGTGGAACCCGAAGGGTTCGTAAAACACGAACCGGACGGCTAGGCATCGTACAAGTCTATCGGCCTTGTGGGCACGGGGACGTCGATCATACGTGAAAGAGGGCTCGGGGAGACGGAATGGGCGCCGATGGTGACGATGCGGTGGAGATTTGAAGACCGCAGGGCCGAAGGATGATAGCCTGGGCGGAGAGGGCGATGCTGAGGAAGAGGATGGCTGAGAATGCCGGAATCGGCCAACGAGGGGATTCCAGGTCGCCTTAGACAAGATATCCATCTAGAAGATGATTGAGCGAGGGCAGAAATTGCGAATTTGGGATGGATCAATGCCAAAGATGCGATGGATGCAGGTACAGATTGGAGCCGCTGCAGTCGTGGGTCCGGGCCCGGATTATCTCCAAGGTAGGTACACTAAGGAAGAAGGGTGGGAAGGTACCGTAGTTCCTTCCCAGTGGATGTTGTTGGTGGCAGCTCGTTACAAGTCACTTTGCACATGAGCGTGGTAGGAAAGATACCTTTTGAGTCTGGATCGATCACCTGCCACTACCCCCCCAGGCCAGGCCCTGTTCAAGTTGATGTACTACGGTACCTAGGTACGCAACGAATCTTGCATGTCTTGGCCGTGTCTATCTTTCTTGCCGCCTCGGGAAAAGGGAAGGTGTAAGTCTCTTGTATTATCGTGTACGTGTGCTACCTTACGAGCGACCGCCTTGGCAACCTACCTGCCTAAGTATCTCAGTAACTCTACGCTGGGAGCAGCCAAGCAATGGCAGCACACAGCTCGCATTGAGGGCCAAGCCTCAAAGCTCCAAGTTCGAAGCTTGAAGCAAGGGCCGACGAGTATCATGAGAGACAGAGTAAGCCCAGGTATCTGTCAGTAGTGTACATACCCACCTACCCACCTACCCACCTACCCACCTAGGTAACCTACCTACCTAGGTAGGTACGCAGTACGGATAGCACAGCCCTGGAGCGAGGGGCAGGCGCACGATGGTTTGACAGATGGAGCCCAGTCGCCGTTAAGGGAAAGCGTGGAAACAGCGCTCAGGTCATGGCCCACTGCAGGCCCCACTCACGTGCTTGGCCTGTTCCTTCCTTCTCCCTCTCCTTCTTTTGCCTGGATATGGTAGTTCTTCGCGCCAGCATCGCATGTTGTCAGCCTGGCCCCTTTTTTAGTATTTGATTTCCATCTCAGGCTTGACGTTTGTACCTGGTCGAGTCTGACAGTCTGATGTGCTATGCGGTGCGCTGCGGTCGGGCTCTCCGCGAGAATCCGATGGCAGGGGCGGGGCAGGGCGGGGCTAGAAAGAAGAGACGGAGGTTAGGTAACCGACAATGTCCGCTCTTGCCTTACACACCAGCCTAGGTGTCGTGTGATGGGAATTTAGGAAGAAGTCACGAGCAAGATCCCTTCCCATTATCATTTCGCGATGCTAGGAAAGGGCAGTTGGCCGGGAGAACCACGGCGCGTTGGAATCAGTTGAGTCGCGTGTTGGGTTCGTCATCGTCCTAACGTTGGACACACAAAGGGGGTTGCAGAGACATGAGATGGGATGGAAACCTTCACTTTCCATCACCATTGCCTGACTTTCACGTGCGCTCGCCGTCGGGACAAGGATGGCGTTGAATCTCGAAATCATACTCGGGGCTTGCGTACTGCATTATGTGTTGCCTCTGTCGTCGTCGCTGTCGTCCCCTTTGCCATCGTCGTCGTCTCAGTCATCTCTGTCGTCGTCGCCGCTGTCGTCGCCGTCGTCGTCATTGGCACCATCAACATCAGCATCAGCATCAGCACCGGCACCGGCACCGGCACCGGCACCGGCATCGGCCTCGACACATTTGCACTCGTTTTCGTCCTCCCGCATCGACATTGGTTGGCATTGCCAATAACGTTGACCCTTTCAAAACATGATTCCCAGAGCCGAGGATCCCTCTATGCCCCCAAGTGTGCCGCTATACCGGCAACAGCCTGCATCCGACCCCCTTACAGCATGAGCATGCCTGGCTGACGTCCTGCATGCATCGCATGGCTTGCATCTCGGTAGCTCGGCCCATCAGGAGAAGTGGTGAGTAGGGTTGCGGCAGCGACTGACAGCGACGCATCACCCACGGTCTTTTGCATGGGTTGCCATGAACATGCCGCCGCTTTGTGTCGAGTGCTCGGCATCGCCTTTCCACCGCAAGGTTTGCGCCCTCACACACATCTCTGGGATCATCCTACTTGCTGAATCTTGAGCACTCGAACCCACCACCGACTGTTTTTTATTCAAAGAAAAAAAAACAATACAACAACCCCACCCTATTCATTGCCAACCGTGATTCCGGATCGTCGGCTCCATAACGGATGACCAGCCGACGCTGTGCCTGTACAGATATTCGACGTCTGAACCGGGAAGCCTAGTTATCCTGTCTTGGTCTCAGCTGAGGTGCGCTTTTCCCGGAACCGAGCCAAAAAAAGTCGCGCTGCAGAAAAGGGGGCATCATACGACTGGATTCTTTGCGTGGGATGGCGGTGACGGTACCCCCGCCCAGCGAGAGCGAGGTTCCATGGGCATGTGTCGCCTCAGCTCAAAGCTTGATAACCTTTCTCGCGCTTGGCGGTTTGGGCTTCCGCCCAACAGAAGCCGCCATCCTATGGTATTCGGCAGCAATCTGACCAGGGAGTTTTTGTAATACCTTTTTACCTTGTCTCCAGCACCCCGCATACTGCAACCCTTAGCACCCCCGGCACCGGAGGTACGTACTCATTCGTACGTACGTACTATGTACTACGTAGTAGGTATGTACCGCCGGTTAGTAGTAGTAGCTTGTCGCTCTACCTAGGTAGGTAGGTACGTAGGCAGGCAGGCATCCCTACCTAGGTAGGCAGGTACACACAACATGGGAGTCAATCGGTGTTGTGTCGGAGCCTCACACAGCCCTCCGTTCCTGGGCGGGCTGTTTAACCTTTTCCCTGGCTCGGACAAGTGTCGCTTCCGTCCACCCTCCAACCTCCAACCTCCAGCCTCCAGCCTCCAGCCTTTCCCCTCAAACTGGTGCCACACGCCCTGCTGCCGCTTGGCGCTTAGCGGTTTGGAGAAGCGTGCTGGAACTTTGGAAGGTTCCACGCAAGGGTCCCCAAGCCTGTCAGAAGTCACACTAAACTCGGCAGGTTTCTGTGCTAAACAGTAGGCCAGCCTTGAATGCCCTCCCCCCCGGGGCCCTTGAGTATGACAATCACCGACTAGGTACTCTATCAATACCCAGCCATCCAGTCTCTACATGGTTTGAGAGACCCAGGCAATGTTTATGTCTTCGGGAGCCCACTGAAAAAAAAAAAAAAAAAAAAAAAAACAGCCCTGGCCAGATCATAACACCCGCCCCTGGCGGCTGGAGGTTAACCTGCAAGTGGTGTCGCGAGTTGGCGTCGGCAGCACGGTTCCGAGCGTCCCCTGAGATCCGCGACAACAACCCTCCAGGAAGACGTTTGATTTACCCACAAATACTTGCCGCGCTTCGGGCCAAGCGACGAAAATCCGAGACGGTGGTGGACTACCTATGGGAGCGCGATCCGACAGCGAGCCTGGCCAAGTCAAGTCGCCAGCTTCAACCCTCCTCCCAGGACAACGCCGAGAGGAGGGAATCCTCGTTTCCGGCCACACGGGTTGGAAGCCAGAGCCAAAGGCAAAGACACAGGTAGGCATCTCCGGGCTGCTTTATCTCCACTGCCTAAGCTCAATAGTTCGTCCCGACCTGGCTATCGAGTGCAGACTCCCACTCGGCCGACGGGGATCGACCTGGAAGTCATTTCGAGGTTTTCATGCGACGGCCCATCTGTGGCTCATTCCACGCCGTCCTGCTAGCTTGCGGCGTCAAGCCTCTCTCCATCGCCAATCAAGCCGCCAAAGGCAGCCCCATCTCCCCGACCAAAAATATCCGCGCCTCGCCACACTTTGCTTTTGCTGAACCCTTGTCCGTCCAACGAGGACGTCAGGACCGGCCCCCATTCCCAACGGCGTGGGCCAAGAGACACCCAACACGGAGTCCATCGCCATTCTCAGCCGCACCCTTAAGCCCATCCCGGCATTATCTCCCAGGATGCCGCATCGCGATGACGTTTTTTTGTTCCGTGGCCGCAATCTCAATAACACATTACGAAAGGGCCCCCGATGGTGACGGAAACACGTTCCTTATCCCCATGCCAATATTGCAACCACGCTGCCTTGATATTGCGAACGACCCGTTATGTATGATGCTCACACCAACGTAACCCCGGCTCCAATATTCACAGGCCACCTACATACCTAGCTGCTCCGGATCGATCCCAGGGAACGTTTCTATCGCATCGGCGCCGAACATCTCGTGCCGGCGGAGCAGAAGAGAGGTCACGCAAGACCAAAAAGAAAAGGGGGAAGGGGGGAGGCCCTTTTGTTAAACTCGCCCTGGCGCATTAATGCATGAAATCTCGAAATTTGCCTGGGCCATCCTACCCCGCTGAATCAGCGATTAGACTGCCCACCATCTTCAACGGCCTTCCCGCCGCCTTTCCTTTTCCAGCTGACGCCATCCATAGGAAAAAAGCATCGACGCGACAAATCTCCCCCCAACGGTCGGTTGGGCCCGTCAATCGCACTCGGACTGGTAGGACCGCCACAAGACGCGATACCTAATCGACCGAGATACGTAGCCAATGCGGCACCTAGAATGAACGACATGGTCTCCTCGGACATATTGTTGAGTTGTGACGGCCACTAGGTCGTCGCGCATGCAGGTCCCCTCCCCTCCTCCCCTCTTGGTACTGTGGCTCCGCGTCTACAGGAGGATCCCACGGGATCCTCCTTTTATCTGGTGATGATCACCTTCGTTCTCGGCAGCCGCCTCCGCACCGTACGTACCTGTACACGAGCCCGCATGCACGCAATGAGAGAGAGGGAAAAAATAAAAAAGACAGGGCCCCTTGTCTGGCCGGGCGGGCTCTATCTGCCAGATCAGCACCTGCATGGAAGCCTCGGGGGAAGATGACGGAACCTTTCTATTCATGGCCGCCGCCGCGTCGCAGCCGTGACGGGATGCGATTCCCAACTCGTGAGCTGTGCATGCCGGGTTACGTAGAGACACGGGTCGGCGCGTTTGCTCACCGTAAACGGAAATGGGGAGCCATATCTGTTAGACTGTCTGTACCTGTGGATGGGCGGGTTTTTCTTTCCCCCTTCCTGATCTTTCTTTGCACCCCCTCCCCCCCAAGGGGGGACCTCTGCCCCTTTGGGCTTGTCCTTGTCCTTTTTAACCCCCGGATATCCCGAGAGCAGCCCCAGGTCCAAAACACACGACGGCGGCGGAGCCGGCGGAAGGGGGTGGGCCGCCAGTAGGAACGGATGGTGCAGAAACGGGAAGGCAAGAATCGGGGTGAACAACCCACGGAGATCAAGACGTAGCCAAATCTCCATACCTTGCTTGCCGTTCCTCTTCTGGCCGGTTTATTTTATTGATTTCATGTTTATTTTTATTTTCGTCGTTTATTTTTACGTGACGCGTTTCTTGTTCTCATGCGGCGGCTGTCATACCGCGTGTTTGTGTCGAAACCAATCATGGTTCATCCCTACGACAAGACTGGGGGCGGGGGGAGGCATCTCACATGTCACTCTGGCGATGGGCCATGGACCATGGGTTGGTCGCATAACGTGGGAGTTCCTTTTTGTCTTTTTCACTGATTTAAAATACTCGGACAGGATGGAGGGGACAAAAAAAAAAGTACAGTTGGTTGGTTTCACAGCCCCGGGCTTTGCCAAAAACCTGTCAACGCCTATTGCCTAATCACACAAGAGGTTCTGACCCCTCTCCCCTCCCCCCCCCCTCGTCCCCCTCTCTCCCGCCTTTCCTGTGAGACACGTTCTACAGGAATCGTTTCTCTTCCCCGTACACCCCTTCCCCCTCCCCGCCCTCCTTAAAAAGTAACAGTTACAATGCATTAAGCTTTCCCGTTGATTCAAATCCTCCCCGTCTTTGCCTGTTTTGTGTGTTTCGGTGTGTGCAATGTCGGCCATCCCGACGCTGGGGAAGTCGAGGCCCTAAGAAAAGAAGAAAGGAACTAATTTCCGAGGAAGCGCGTAAGTGAACCGCTTTAGGCAAAGTTGTCGGTGCGGTCGACCCAGATGTCCTCGAGCTCGGCGAAGCTGTGGAAGTGCACCGGACGGTGCTGGTCGCTGTAAAAGGGCAGCGGCGTGTCGAGCTTGACGTGAATCGACTTCTTCTCCATGCCAGCAAAGGCCGAGCCCATGAAGCTGTAATTCCACATGTTGTTCTCGGGCACGAGGAAGAAGCCGCGGAAGCGCGGGCTGAGAAGCAGCTTGCGCTTCTCGCCCATGGCCGTTGTGAAACCCTGCGGCTGGTCGCTTTGCGTGTCCTTGTTCTCAGCACCCCACTTGTAGCCCTGCGGCGTCAGGCCCCACGCCGACAGGGAGACGCTGCCGGGCGTGAACGCGACGTTGACCGTCACCGTGTTGTGCTTGTCCCACTCCTGGTGCGCGTCGAGGAGGCGCGCGTGCTCCGTCACGTCGGCGGCCGACATGTACGGCAGCTCCGAGCCCGAGGCCGTGTGAATGACGCCGAGCGGCTCCATGCCTTCGAGGAACTCGTGCTGTGGCAGCTGCTGCGGAAGTTGCACGTTGCGCAGGCCGCCGATCTGCGGGATCATGACGATACACTTGATCTCCTTCACCTGGTCGTTGTCGGGCGCCGAAGACCCGTACAGGTAGCCGGCGACCTGGACACGGAGGTCCGAGATGGTGATGAAGCGCTTGAGCACGTTGTTGGGCATGACATACGTCACGTCGTCGAGGTCGTTGTCGACGGACGAGACGTAGATGTTGTTGGCCTTGGTGCGGAGGTTCGACGTGGCGATGGCGCGCGTGCGCCATTCCGTCTTGGACGCGAACGTCTGCTGCTCAAACTGTGACGTCGTCGTGACAATGATCTCCTCCCCGTGCACGTTTTGCGTCTTTGTCGTCACTGCCGTCAACTGCTGTTGCTCTTGCTGTTGCTTCTCGATCTCTGCTGCCTGCTGCCGCTGCATCGAAGGCGCAGAAATCTCCATACCCAGGATGATGTCACGGACTTCACTGCTCGTCAGACTCGACACGTTGACGTTGTTCTTCTTGCCGTAGTCATTGAGAATGAGGTCACGCAGTTGCGTTTCGACCTTGATCCAGTCCTCGTCCGACAGCGTAGGCCAGATGTGGTGGTCCTGGGTGATGACCGTCTTGTCTGGGCGAAGAATGAGCTTCGTCTTGTCCGGGTTGACGTGCAGCGCACGCAGAATCAAGATGAGACGCGAGAAGGCCGTGTACGACGAGATGCTCTTGAGCCACTCATCGTAGAGGTTGAAGAGGACCATCTGCGGCTCGGTGGCTCGCAGGATCATATCGCCGAGCTTCTCGACTTTCATGGCAGCCTGGAAGGGCAGCTGTAGCTCAGAGGCTCTGATGGAGATGTTGGGGAAGTCGAGCAGATGGACTTCCAAAGGATCCAGCAGACCCTTGCGGGTAACGATGAGTTGCTTCGGCTGTTCTTCCACAGGCAGAGACCGAATGAGCGCCGCCACTTCTTCGGCCGTCTTCCACTTCGCCAACTGTCCGAGACGCTTCTGACCAGCCCAAACGCTAGTGTGAATGATCTTCAAGAACAACTGGCCGGTCTTGGGGTTGAAGATGAAGATGGCACCGTTGATGGGCTTGGTCGTCAGGTTGCCCTCAAAGGTCTTATGGATAGTCACACGATAGACGTTGGTGTCGTCAATGAACAGCTGCGTCTGGTTGCTGAAGAGCTCAGAGTAGTTCTGAGAGTTCAGGAACTCCTGGTTGCTCTCAGAGGCGTAAAGCTGCAGACCCTTGCGGATACGCTCTCTCAAGACATACAACGCAGGGTTGGCCTTCATGATCTTGGCCATAGCCTGCTGGACGAGGACCTTGAGACCGGGGAAATACATGCCGTACGCGGAGTACAGATTGTACGCCAGATCGATACCGATCATGAGACCAGTTGCCGAGGGATAGATACTGGCACTGTCGGTGGTGTAGTCAAGGTACTTCGCGCGAGTGTATCTCTCGATGTCGTGAGAATCATAATCGCCATATCTCAACTGAACATCGACCCAGAACTTGTTTGTCGTGGTGGGCTCGATAACGTCTTTGGTGTCGAACAACAAAGAGGGCCGAGTGACGTTCCACTTGTGGCTGGCGAAGAGCAGAATGTCGGCGCAAGAACTGTTCATCTTGTAAGACTTTCTGGGATGGATCGTCTCCTTCTGGACAGTCTCGATACCCAGAGACTCAAGCTCTTGGTCAAAGACTTGGCACAAGTCCATGACCACGGACTCGTGGATCTTCTGCCACAAATGTGCACGGAAGATTTGGATGAGCGAGATCTTCAACGTAGGAATCTTGCCGTGTAAAAAGATACCAGTAAGATCCAGCTGGACCTGGAAACCAACGTAAACGTTGGCTCTGTTGATCGTAGGAGACCACCAGAGGGTGAAGCGACGGTTCGGAATCTGGTTAAGACCGGATCGCTGGGCGTTGGTCAACTTCTTGAATTTCATCGATTCCCTGCAAAAACAACGTTAGCACGGGCTTAGGATGGTTAGAACCGGGGTCAACTACTCAAAACCGCTGGCTTTCTCCCAAAACAAGCCTTCCCAAGACGGAAATCCAGTTGCCTTGAACAAGGTATGCTCAAGGATGGTTTCAACACCACCCAGCGCCTGTATGACATCAGTGCGGTAAGCGTTCAAATTCCAGAGTTTTCCGTCGTGTCTCTGACTAGTCCACCAGAATGGGTTGTTCTTCATGAGTTGGTAGATCTTGAACTCGGCTCGGGCGCGGAAACCCTTGTCGAAACTCAGGGTGCTTCTGTCCTTCTGGAAGAGGGTGTTGATGCGGGGGAGACCGCGATCCCAGCTGTCCTCCAGGTCCTCCAGAGTTAGGCGGCGGTTTTGCTGGTTCGCTTCCATACGCTTCTGAGAATACTCTGTCCAAACTCGCTGAGAGTCGATGAACTCAGCCTCCCAGGGGATGATGTAGCGGAAAATGTTGGGGATGAGCGTCTCTTCGTCATGCGTCATACCGGCACGGTAGTGGGTCACACCGGTATCTGTCTGCTTCGACCACCGCTTGTCACTAGCAGGGATCAAGATGTGAGAACCGGAAATCATGCCCAGACCTCCCAATTCCTTGGGGGTGTAGAACACGGCCGGGGGGAAACGAGACGGCATTTTAGAGTTCAGTCCGATCTTGACTCTCGTCTGGATTTTCGTCTCACACTTGACAATGGTGTCAAGCAGGCTGATGGTCGACACTGCCGCCTCGCGGTAGTATGTGAAGAGCGCAATCAGAGCAGTGTTCCACTTGTTGGCGATCTTGGTAAATGTCGTGGATCCAGACGACATGAGAATCTGGCGAATGCGGTTGTTGAACTTTTGGATGTCCTCCTC
Organism: Colletotrichum cereale; assembly: GCA_034509685.1. Lineage (NCBI taxonomy): Eukaryota > Fungi > Ascomycota > Sordariomycetes > Glomerellales > Glomerellaceae > Colletotrichum > Colletotrichum cereale. Next base: position 93,557 of record JASUDE010000149.1, read on the forward strand.
CGTCACCTGAAGGAACGCGTGAGCCGTCCTTTCTTTGCTGGTATTATCTACCAACGACCAGACACTGTCCTTGACAGAGAAGTCATCGTTCTGGTTTCTGCACTTGGGCAAGATGCGGACCTCAAAACCGCACATGGAGAACAGCAGGTTGGGGTTGTCGCGGCTGTATACACTGGCGAAGCTGTCGTCCCATTCGATGGTGGTGACTGAACGGGGCAACCTGTTCTTGAGATCCCAGAAGACTGCTCTGCCCAGGTTGACGTCGTGTCTCATGAGACGCATGCGAGAGTCGCGAGGCCAGCACTTCTTGCTCTTGTATCCGATGACATTCTCAAAGTTGGGATCGGGCTGCTCCGTAAGGAATCGCTGTATGAGATCTCGCGACTCGTCCGCGGTAAAGCGCAAAAAGACCCAGATCTTGTCAATGTAGCGAGTGTACAGACGGATGGGATGCCTGGTCTCGGTCTCCTTGTCTCTGAACTGGAGGAAGTCGTTGGGGCTTTGAGGGGGACCCGCGATCTCGCTGGCTCGCTGAGGGCCAAGGAGAAGTAGATCGAGGACAAGGCCGTAGTATTGGAAGACAAAGGCGGAGAACTGCAAGCCACGAATCATGCCGTAGCTGTTGACATGGTTCATGTCCTTGTACGTCAACTGGACGTTGTTCTTCGCAGTGATGTAATCCGCAAGGTTGTGGTCCATGATCAGTCGAAGGAGGGAGTTGAGAAGCGTCAACTCTATCTTCTCGTAGACCTTGGACAGTTCTGTTTCGATCATGACATTGCATTCTCCGTTCTCGGTCTCCCAAACCTTGTCGAGGTTGTTGATTCCCTGAGCCCACTTGTAAGTCAGAAGCGGCGGGACTTCGGAGTCTGAGGGCTTGATCCACGCCGGGAAGAGGTGACGCTGGTCGGCTTGGTACCAAAGGTACTGATCGAGGTAGGCATCACTGATCTTCTCAATGGGCTCGATATCGTAAACAGGGTTGATGGTACTGTAGTTGTCGTTCATGTCGATACCAACTTCCTTGAAGGCACGCTGCGTGAGCAAGAAGCGCTTGATTCGCTCCAGCGTAGTACCGGGGCTGTCGTATGCTTGCTCGATCAAGGCCAACTCTTCACGCTGGCTCTGGTTGAGGCGGCCCTTGACAGAGTATGCCTCTCGCAAGCGCTCCAATGCAAGAATGAGAATCTTGGTGTCGTGCTTGTAAGACACCGAGGGGAAAGGAATGGGAGAGAACTTGCGAGATTCCAGCCAGTGAACGGTGGTCGTGTAAATCGCCACGGCCTCCTCGGACGAGACGTAAGGGCCGTCCTTCATGTGATTGTGCTGTCTCTCCTGCTCAGCCTTCAGCCAGAGTCGGGTCAGACGACCAACATTCTTTTTCGCAACCGTCTTATCAACAGTAGCGCCGCGGCGGATACGCTCACGGTTGTAGTGAGCCACCGAGATCCACCAGTCAGCCTTGGCCTTGACGTAACGCAGGATGATGTTCTCGATGGGTGCGGGCAGGCCAGGCACCTTCCAGGGGATGTTACTCTTCCAGCATCTCCACGCCTCGGACAGGTGCTGGAGAACGGTGTTGACCTTGTTTTGCTTGATGCCCTCAGGCATCATGTCCATCAGGTCAGCCATGACAGACGCACGCAGTTCGAGGTCAAAATGCGACTCCACGCGCTGCTTTGTGACTGTCTTCGCCACGCCCTTGCTGTGACGACCTTCGAACTGACGAGACAGGAGGTTGCCGAGCCATCTCTCGAGCAAAGGAATAATACCTCGCATAAAGAAAAGCCAGACTCGCCACGCCGGAGCCCAGAAACCACAACCGGGACCTTTGCCGACAGGCGCTGAATTGAAGCGGTAGTAGATCAAGTGCTTCAAATCCTTGCAGGAACGAATTTGGTGCATAAGCTTGTACTTGTAACGGTACATACCAGTGAGCTGTCCGACATGGTTGAAGGCGTAAAGAATACCGTCAGCAAGCTGGAAGGCGTCAATGTTGCCAAGTCGGTACTGAACTTGGGCATCCACAATCAATTTTGTCAAACGCAGGATCTCACGCATGAGATGGAATGCGTTTCCGAAACGTGACTTCTTTCGCTCTTTGGTGGTCAAGGTCTTGACGGGCTTAAGGTTGAAGTTGTAATCAAGGTGAAGGTAGGTAAGGTTCTTGCGGTGGATAAGGAGGTTGAGCATGTTGAATCCTTGCCTGCAAACCTGAAGACCTGCTTCTACCCAGTCGATCTCGGTCTGTTGAAAGAACTTTGTTTGCTTGAGGTTGCGCATCAGGTTCTGGCTTTGCTGCGACTTGGGCTTCTTCTTGTGAAGCTCGTTCAAAACGTAGTTCTTGAGCAGCTTCTGATAAGAAACGCGAACCTTGACTGGCGGCTTGTCTGAGGGAGGGTGCTCAAGGTACCACTGCTTGATGAGAGGGACATCCTGTGCGCGCACCATGCGGCCTGATCGCCGGTTGAATGGGAACGGAGCCCACCACAACTCGATTGCCGACGCCGTGTCCTCGTTGGTCAGGTCTTCGTCCGCCAAGAAGGGCTCGAAGTCGGCAGGAAGCTCGAAAGCCTCGTCTTCCGGCTCTTCATTGCTGCCAGGGCCAAATAGCTCGTCCTCATGGCTCACTGTAAGATTCTTTGGCGCTACCGCACGCGAAGAAATGGGATGGATTCTCCTATCGAAATGGAACGCAGGGAGATCGGGGTTGTCTGATCTCTCGAACACGACTTGGGGGTGCGAGTGCCATGCGAGGTGGACGCTTCGGGGAAGAGAATTGTAGAGAAATGGGTATGCGACGCGGAACTCGGTCCGAATGGGGTTTCGGAAGATGATTCGATCAATGGCATTAAACTCTCCAAAGTCCTCGTCATTCGGGTCAATGTCCTTGTAGAGAGGCTCGAACCTGGGTCCACCGGGCAAGGCGACATTCAGGGCCTTGCCAGTGAGGAAACTCTTGAGGTCGAAAAGGTAGAAGTAGTTCTTGTCCACCACATCGGAAATAAGAGGACGACTCAATCTGAAGAGGGTGGCCATTTGCTGAAGGTTGAGGTTCCACGACCGGTAGCTCTCGCCATTCACATGGGGAGTATCAATGAGTGGCCTGTGATCGTAGAACCAGTCGTACACGGCAGCATCCTCCTCCTCGTTGAGCTCCATCTGAATGGGTTCCAGGGGCTCAACGTCTTCAATATTCTCGGACCATGACAGAGGGGGCTCCTCGTCATCGAAAGGAGGAAACCGCATGCGCTTGAAAAGTCGTCTGTCGGCCTTTTCTTTCCTCATGAAGGTCCACATCATGGCCCACTGCGCAAAGAAGACAGGCTCAACGACTCTGGGAATCTCGTTGACCAGCGTCAAACAACCGTTGACGTGGTACAAGACCTTGACCTTTCGATCCGACTCCCATGGCATGGGCATGTTCTCGAGAAGCTTCATGACAGCATGGGGCATGAACTTCAATGCACCCAAATAACTGCGTTTGTCGCTCGTGTATTTCTTTTGCGACACATCGCCGATATCCTTGACGATCTTGCGCAGATGCTCCGGTGGCATATCCGCCTTCTGTGTCTCGACAAAACCACCCTTGCGCTTTTCGCCGAACCGGTTGCGCTGGCTGCGAAGCCATTCCTTCTTCTTTTGGGCGAACTTGGCGATCTGGGGATCGGTCGGGGGGCGATAACCCGGCGGCGGGGGAGCCGGTGCAGCTGGCGGCGGAGGAAGGGACGATGACGGGGGAGGAGGAGGCGGCGGCGGGGGGCCCCAACCAGGGGGAGGAGGTGGTGGAAAGGACATGTCGATTGTTGGATGGTAGACTCGTCTCGCGTGCGTGCGTGGAAGTCGTCAAAAGTCGACGAGTCGCAGGCGCGACCTTCAAGACGCGAAAGTCGTGATTGGAGGCGCAGTGCAATTCTGATCGGTATTCGGTATCGGCGTGAAACTGTGTGCGGATAAAAGAATGGTTGACTGGTCCCGCAGAATTTCACAGCGATGACCGAAGTCGCGATGGTGATGTTGTTGGTATTAGGTGATGTTTGATGAGTTCATCGACAACAATACCTCGCCGCGCCATAGGAAATTTTTGGGTATGCAGCTCTGGTCCTGGAGGGAAGGAGGTCGACTCACGCTAAGCCTCTTCAGGACAGACAAGGTCACGTGGAGGCGCGAGCTGCTTCGAAGGCGGTGATTCAGAAAGTCCGTTGGGCGCAGCACTCTGGAGAGGTGTGGCTCATGACTAGCTAGCTGAGTCATTCAACTTCGACCGACCAGTCACACAGAGCAGAGCACCGGCTACGAATCAAGGGCCTTCGGGTGGGGTACGTACACTAATTTCCCACAAATGCAAAACTTTAGGCTCGAGACTATCGAGACAAAATACAAAATCCGTCGACCCCGCGCTTCCAAGTCGCACAAGCCAAATCGTCCATCTGAACGAACCGAAAGCGATCGCCAACATGTCTCGATTTTTCCGCGGCGGAGACGACAGCTCCACCGACTCGTCGTCCGACGAGGAGGAGCTCTACTCCGAGGAGGAGGAGGAGGAGGAGAAGGCGGAGCAGGAGGAGGACTCTGATGAGGAGGAGGAGGATGACTCCGACTCCGATTCCGACGACAGCGAAGGTGGAAAGAAGGCCGGTGCCTCGCGTTTCCTTCGCGATGCCTCTTCAGAGAGCGAGGATTCCGAGGACGAGGAGCGGGTAAAGGTCAAAAGTGCCAAGGACAAGCGTACCGAGGAACTTGAGGCCACCATCAAGCTCATCGACAACGGCCGCAAGATCGGTGACTGGGCTTCCATCTCCACTGGTAAGATGCGCTCGAATGCCGCGGGATAGCCAACTGTGCGCTGACACATGTCACAGAATTCGACAAGCTCAACCGCCAGGTCACGAAACTCCAGGATGTTGGCAAGACCCCCAAGGTCTACATCAAGACGATTGCCGAGCTTCAGGACTACACGAACGAGACTGTTGCCAAGCAGAAGGTTACACCCAAGCCTATGAACGCGACCACTGCCCGTGGATTGAACGCCGTCAAGCAGAAGATCAAGAAGATCGTCAAGGACTACCAGTCTCAGATCGAAGCCTACCGCGCAGACAATGATGCCTTCATGGAGTCCGAAGAGGAGGAAGAGAAGCCCGCCCCCAAGCCCAGCAAATCTGACCGCTACCGTGAGCCGGTCACGGTGACGGCTGAGGAGGACGACGAGGGCTTCGCCACTGTCGGAAAGGGCGGTCGCACCCTGCAGTTCACCCCTGAGAGCATCTTCAAGCACCTGCGCAGCATCATGGAGACTCGCGGAAAGAAGAACACCGACAAGCCGGAGCAGATTAAGATTATGGAGAAGCTCAACGAGATCGCCAACACCCCCTACCAGAAGATCCGCGTTCTCCTCACGCTCGTATCTACCCGCTTCGACCTCGGCACCGGCGGTGCCTCCTACATGCCCGTCGAGCACTGGAAGGCGGCCGAGAAGGAGCTCAACCAGCTTCTCGAGGTCCTCGAGAAGAACAAGGACTTCGTCGTTGTAGAGAACGCCGAGGAATGGGACGACGACGAGAAGCCTCCTGCTTTGGAGAAGGACCAGAAGTACATCAAGGTCCCTGGAAGCATTGTCTCGTACGTCGAGCGTCTGGATGACGAGCTTACCCGCTCTCTTCAAAACATCGACCCCCACACCTCCGAGTACATCGACCGCCTCACCGACGAGGGCGCCCTTTACAACACAGTCGTCCGCGGCATGCTGTACTACGAGTACCTCCGCAAGGACGCCGACCTCGAGATCCCCCAGGAGAGCATCAACCGCATCGTGACTCGCCGCCTCGAGCACGTTTACTTCAAGGTCAGTCATCACATGCCATACTGGCGGAAACTCGTCTCTAACTGTCTTTGCAGCCGGCCCAGGTCGTCAAGATCCTTGAGGATAACTGCTGGAAGAACGTTCCCTCCGATGTCCAGTCCGTTATTACCCCGCGCGACCAGGCCCAGGATGCCAGCAACCTCGTCAACGTGCTCTGCAACTACCTCTTCACCAACGCCGAGGGCATTCTCCGCGCTCGCGCCATGCTGTGCCAGGTCTACTTCCTTGCCCTCCACGACGAGTACTACAGGGCTCGTGACATGATGCTCATGTCTCACTTGCAAGAGAACATCCCCAACTTCGACGTCCTCTCCCAGATCCTCTACAACCGCACCCTCGTCCAGGTCGGTCTCTGCGCCTTCCGCCAGGGTCTCGTCTACGACGCCCAAAACACCCTCCAGGAGATCTGCGGCAGTGGTCGCCAGAAGGAGCTCCTCGCTCAGGGCGTCATGATCCAGAGATACAGCCAGGTGTCGCCCGAGCAGGAGAAGCTGGAGAAGCAGCGCCAGCTCCCCTTCCACATGCACATCAACCTCGAGCTCCTCGAGTGCGTCTACCTGACGTGCAGCATGCTCTTGGAGATCCCTCTGCTGGCCCAGACCGGCTCTTCGCCCGACGTCAAGAAGCGCGTCATCAGCAAGACATACCGCCGCATGCTCGAGTACCACGAGCGCCAGATCTTCACCGGTCCTCCCGAGAACACAAGAGACCACGTCATGCAGGCTTCCAAGGCACTGGCCGCCGGCGAGTGGAAGAAGTCGACCACCTTTATCCACAGCATCAAGATCTGGGATCTCATGCCCAACACGGAGGACATCAAGACGATGCTCTCGAAGCAGATCCAGGAGGAGGGTCTGCGCACGTACCTCTTCACCTACGCCCCCTTCTACGACACTCTCGCGGTGGAGACGCTCAGCGACATGTTCGAGCTGGAGGCCAGCAAGGTGCTCGCCATCGTCAGCAAGATGATCAGCCACGAGGAGCTCGCGGCATCACTCGACCAGGTCACATCGACCGTCATCTTCCGCAAGGGCGTCGAGCTCAGCCGTCTGCAGAGCCTCGCGCTCACTCTTTCCGACAAGGCGAGCGCGCTCATCGAGACCAACGAGCGGACACTGGAGCAGCGCACCCAGGGCTCGGCCAACGCGTTCGAGAGGCAGGGCGGCCGCGGCGGCCGCGGAGGTCGCGGCGGCGCGAGAGGCGGCAACCGGGGCGGCGCGAGGACGGGCGGCAACCCCCAAAGGCAGGCCGGTGGTACCCAGTTCACGGGCGGCGCACTGGGTGCCGCGGTCCGTGGTTAGAGGTGGAGAAGAAAGAAGAAAGGGACGGGCGATCAACGGGTCTGGAGGTTTCACGCTTTGTGTCTGCATTAGGGTTGGTTGCTTAATCTCAAAATACCGGCCGCGAGGTTCAGAAGAGACAGAGCCTTGGCTGGTTAGGTGTTTGTAGCTTCAGGGAATAGAAGCTGATAGAGTTACGACTTGTCCATGATGCCGAGAATGTACGAATGTCACGTTTTAGCGGCTGCAACCGGGGTCCTAGTCTACCGGTGATGGTTGATGATGGCTTTAGTTGAATGCAAAGGTTTGCGAGCGAAGAATCCTCGTCAGTTGTCTCGCCGTGATTGAATGCCACCGAGGAGCCCTTCAAGTGAGTGTAATCCCGAGCATCAGGAGCCCCATCACAGGTGATGACTGGGCGTCTGTAGAAGGGGGTGCGCGGTGTGGTGTGGTCCTCGGCTTCGCGCTGGAGAAGTGGTGCACCTTGTCCCAATGTCTCACCCTATGGACGGCCAGGTTTTTCGCACCAACTGGGCTACGGCTATCTACACGGCAACCCGCGCAACTACGCACCAAGACAGACAAGCTCTGGAAACAATGTCAAGTGTACACACAGACTCTCGCTCCCCATCCAAACCAATCTGCAAAGGACGGATAACACCGAGGGGTTTTGGATTGCTTGCTACCCAAACTTTCCAACATCGGATCTTCGGATCTACACCATAACCCGCCTTGCTAGCTCAATCGGTAGAGCGTGAGACTCTTAATCTCAAGGTTGCGGGTTCGACCCCCGCGTGAGGCTCAAATCCTCACCGCGATTGGCACAGCCTCTCTTCGGGTTAATCTTTTTATGCAATTTCTTTCAATGTTCTTTTTGGTTTGGATTCTGCTGAATTCGTCGCGATACATAGAAAAGTAAGTACGTTGTGGCTAGGAACCTAATGGTGATTACCTAAGTGGTGGGTGTAAAGCAAGTAAAAGTAAGCCTTGCTAAACCCTTTGAGTCTTTTGACAAGATATCTTTTGTGTCTAACAGTCCTCGAGCTTAGTACATTAGGTAGGTAGTAGGTACGCGAGCAAAAAGCATCATTATTGTCTCTGATTTTGACAAAGAGGGTCCGAGTGAGCACCCTGGGCCGGCTATGAGTGCCCCCTGGGTCGGTACTCGGACGTGCAACGGCTGGGCACAGCTGCAACAGCGCATGAGCATGAGAACCCGATCGGAAGGCGTCCGGAGCCCGAGACATCAGCAGGGAGACGGCAAGAGGCCGTACCCAAGTCATGCGCGGTGCTCTTGCCCGTGTTGTGGGTTCGCTCCGAGACGGGGAACAGAGAGAGCGAGTCGCGATGTGGCGCCGGTCGGGCGGGGG